>SNQJ01S0028626.1:107966-126693 GCA_010110895.2 Picea sitchensis | reverse complement strand
ATACCTTTCCAATGGGCTATCATGTGCCTAAAAAGGAGATCACATGCAAAAGTTACAACCCTGGGAAGTTGATGTACTAACTTACCCAAACGGGGCCCACATGACTTTTGGCGCTTCATCTTCTAGGGTTAGGTTTTTGGATGTCTAGGTTTGTTGGAATTCATGTTTATTGTAAAAATTCCTTTAGAGCCTCATTGTAATCATCTTCTTGTGAATTCGAGTAGCCATCACATCTCTTCTCAGAGATAAGTTGCCACCATTCTAGCGAGTCTTTCACTCTGTATTTTTACAGTCTCTATACATTTCTTTCATTAGTATAAATCATGTATTACTGTATATATGTGTTTATGGTTGCATACATGATACATTTATGTTATACTATTGAATATTTTTGATATCTATGTGCATTTATTTATTATATCTCCGCTCTCATTTCGTGCCGAAAATAATCTGAATCAATTTCAGCCTATTATTTTATGTAACTCTTCCTCTACAATTTTGACAAAATTCATAGCCTCTCGGCTGAAGAATACTCCTTATAAGGTTATCTCTCCCAATCTAGGAGGTTTTTTGTAGGACATAAAAAACATGGACAACATTGTACTGGTTCAAGAAGCCATTCATTCCAATGTGAAGGCCAAAGGTAAAGGTATGGTTATTAAGATTGAAATGGGTAATTCTTTTGACCATGTGCAACATCAATTTATCTTTCAGGTTCTTAAGTGGTTTGGGTTCTTTTCCAACTTCATCAAATGGGTGGAAACTTGCATAAGTGGCCCATGGATTTCTCCTCTTGTGAATGGGTGAGTAAAAGATTTTTCCCAAATCAATAGGGGATTTTCTAGGGTTTCTCACTCTTCCCTCTCCTCTAGATCCTCATGGACAAAAATCTAAGAAGGAGACTTGAGGATGAAATATCCTCAACTTCTCAAAATGGGGGGATCCAAGAAGAACACAATTATTGAAGGAAATGTACTAAATAAATGGGGTTCACATTCAAAACCTCCCATATAATGGCATTGGTCTCCTGGAACTATAGGGGTCTCAGAAATAGTCCCAAGATATCAACTATCAAAGATCTAGATCACTCTAAAAATCCACAAATACTCTTGATCTAGGAGACCAAAATGAATGCAGATGAAGCAACTAGACTTGGGAAAATCTTTTGGAACACAAGTGAAGCCACGGTCGTAGACTCTTGAGGGGATTTCATAGGTTTTTGCACTATATGGAATACAAATGAGGTAAATTTATAGTTTTTTTTACAAAACCTAGCATTGGATTCTTACTTAGTTTCGATACAAGCATAATAATATGTTTCTTGTTATTATTAATGTCTAAATTCCATGTAATCCAGTGAAAAATTCAATGTGTTGGAGATATATTCTCATTTTAAAGGGTACTGGATTTTTTTGTTGATTGCATTTCAGTCGGTGACTTCAATAGCATTAGGAACAACACTGAAAAATAGAGGGGGGATTTTCAATTAGAGACCACTTTGTTGATAAATTGGAGGAATTAATTATAGATTTGGATTTGTTGGATATCAATCCACAAAGTGGGGAATTCACCTAGACCAACATGATAAAAGGGTCGAGACATATTGATTCCTGATTGGATCTCTTTATATTTCATAGAAGATTTCTTAATTAGATTTAAATTATCAAGTCTTTTATAATTCCCTCCATCATCTCTAATCATAATCCCATCTATCTTTAGATTCAATATACCCTTGATTACAGTCCTCTTCCCTTCTGTTTCAATCCCCTTTGGATCAGCTAAAGTGTACTCTTTAGTGGAGTCGACTCGACAAACATGGATCCTAGGTACCCCATTTTACATTTGGGATCAAAATATCATTTTGGTAAAGAAATCCCTAAAGATTTGGGCCAAAGTATCCTTCAATATTCTAGACAAGATGAAGCAAGTAATAAGGGGAAAATTATAAAAACTTCAAGGAGATCATGAGGATAAGGAAATTATTGGTCAAATTCAGAAAGAATAACTCAATATCCAAACTAGATATCAAATGGTTTTAAGACAGGAAGAAGAGATTTAGAGGTTAAAATCCCACAGCCTCTGGCTTCAATCCGGTGATAGAGACACACAAAAACTCATAACCAAGACAAATCTCGAAAATCACGAAACAACATTGTTAGTATTACTTTGGTTGATGGTTCACAGGTGATAGATTATTGAAGAATAAAAGCCACTGTCAAGTCCCATTTTGCTTCTCTATTTTCTCAAAAGATGAATCATATCCTACTAGTGTGGATTATATTTTATAGCACATTCCCTCAAATATATCAAATGAAGACAGAAAGACCCTTACTCAACATATCACTCAAGATGATATATTTTCCACCATTTGGAGTATAGGACCAGATAAAGATCCAGGGATGTAATCCTTCTCTATCTCCTTCTATAAGAAATTCTAGATCTTAATCAGGTATGATCTCAAGAGAATGTTACAATACACTCATAAAACTTTAAGGATATGAGGGAACACTAACTCTTCCTTCAATTCCTTGGTTCCAAAAGAATGAAATACATTTACCTTTCCTAGATTTAGGCTTATTATTTTATGTAACTCGTCCTATTAAATTTTGACAAAAATCATAGCCTCTCAGCTGAAAAACATTATTTCTAAGGTTATCTCTCCCAATCTAGGAGGGTTTTTTAAGGATAGACAAATCATGGAAAACATTGTGCTGGTTCAGGAAGCCATCCATTCCAATGTGAAGGCCAAAGATAAAGGTATGGTTATTAAGCTTGACATGGATAATTTTTTTTACCATGTGCAACATGAATTTTTATTTTAGGTTCTTAAGGAGTTTCTGTAATATTCCAGATACAAAATAATATGCAGAACAAAAATAATTAGCTAAAAAAGGCATATGACCAATGATATAACTAGAACAACACCACAATAATACCAAAATAATACTGGAATAACAACAAAAAGAGAAACTTGACTACTAAGAGCAATGTTCACTTTCCTGTTCAAGGGGGAAACCTCTAGCAGAGCAGAGCTCTATTACAATAATATCCAAGAAAAAACTTCTCATACCCTCTTCTCCTATTTATACTAAATATTTCTATCAAAAGAACAACATAGAGGAAGATACTTCTAGAATCATAAGCTTCTCTTAGGTATTCTTACATTTGACTTATTCATGCTTATTTCTAGGACTTATTAATATTGAGATTTATTACATGGAAATATATTATTATACCTACGTGAGGGGTTAGGTCCCTAACATGTCCTCCCCATTATGAAACAACCTTGTCCTCAAGGCTTGAGATGAATAACTTTTTGCAGAATGGTAGCTTGTTCCCAAGTGGCATCTACTGGAGTTGTATCTTTCGACTAGACTAACAATTCCTTGATGTTTCGTTGATGCAGAAAATGCTCACGTTGGTCCAAAATTGGTTGTGGTTGTAGCCAAATGGATCCTTCTTCATCCAACTTGGGAAGGTTGGTTTGAGTTTGGCACTTAGTTCCAATCACCTTCTTTAAGAAGGAAACAAGAAAAACAAGATGGAGCTTAGAATGACTAGGAAAAGCTAACTAATAAGCCACATGTTCCACATGCTTGAGAATGGTGTAAGGACCATGCAATTTGGGCATTGTTTTCTAACAATGGTTAGCCTAGAGTGAATTTGGCTTGTAAGGTTGTAGTCAAAGAAACACTTGATCTCCTTCTACAAATTGACATTCAGAGCGACCTTGATCTGCTTGTTGCTTCATGAGATTCTGAGCCATGACCAAAATCTCTTTTAGGGTATGGAGAATAGCCTCTCGAACTATAAGAATTTGGTCAACTACCTAGACCTTCGAGACACCTGGAAAGTATGAGAGAACTGAAGGTGGATTTTTTCCATATACCACTTCAAAAGGAGTCATGCAGGTAGTTGTATGGTAAGAAGTGTTGTACCACCATTCAGCTAATGGTAACCATTGAGCCCACTGTTTTTTCCTTTTCGATGCAAAACACCTCTAATATTTTTCCAAACACTTGTTGACAACTTCAGTTTGACCATCAATCTCGGGATCATAAGCTATGTTGAGATGCAATTGGGTGCCTTGTAGCTTGAACAATTATTGCCAAAAATTGTTGGTGAAAGTTGGGTCGCGAGCATAATCAATAGAATGAGGCATGCCACGAATCTTGAAGATTTGATCCATGAAAAGTTGAGCCACAATGTGGGTGTTGAAGAGCAAAAAAATGATCATACTTGGAAAGATGATCAACTACCACCATAATGACTGATTTATTTCCCAATTTAGGTAACCCTACAATTAAATCCATAGAGATATCCCGCCAAATAGCAGGTGGAATCGAAATCAGTTGTAGTGTGCCTGGAGATTTGACTATTTCTCCCTTATTGCATTGACAAACATCACATTTAGCCACAAAATTGTGAATGTCCTGTTTCATACCATCCCAGAAAATAGAAYGTTTGACCTGGTCATAGATTTTGGTAAGCCTGGAGTGCCCAGCGGTGGGTGTAGCATGAAGCTCARAATGTACCATGGATTTAAGTTTTGATTTTTTACATAAATAAAAATGGACTTTGTATCAAAKCTCATCATTGAGCYAAGAGAACCMTAGGGAGACTGGAAAATTGGCATGCAATTATTGTATTAGATGCAAACTTTTGGGATCGTGTAGCCATTCCTAGAGAACAACTTGGAGCCAATCTRGTACAATCATGAAGGGCCAGGAATAGAATGGTGCACATGTCCATATTCAAGGTTTGAAAATCCTAAGCAGCTGTTGGAGTCCAAGTGAAACAATTATTTTTAAGGAGAGAAGTGAGAGGTGCCACAATATTTCCATAATTCTTAACAAACTTGCGATAATAACTTATTAAACCCAGAAATCCATGCAATCTTTTGAGAGTCTTTGGGTGAGTCAAATTTTGCATAGCTTCAATATTTATAGGATCCACCCTGACACCATCCTTGCCAAAAGGATGACCTAAGTACTAGACTTCTGAGGCACCAAAAGTACATTTAGATTGTTTGAGGAAAAGTTAGTTCTGAGAGAGTAGATGGAGAACTCGATCAACATGAGAAAGATGGGTTGTCTAGGGTTTACTATAGATGAGGATATCATCAAATAAAACTAAGACATAATGATGGAGAAAAGGATGAAAGACATGATGCATGAGGCTTTGGAAAGTGGAGGGAGCATTACACAAGACAAAGGGCATGATAAAAAAATCATAGTTGCCCTCATGGGTTCTAAATGCAGTATTAGGAATGTTTTCCTTGTTCATATCGATCTGGTGGTAGCCAGAATGAAGATCAAGTTTAGTAAATAACTGGGTGCCACTCAATTCATCCAAGAGGTCATAAATGGCAAGAACCCAGGACACATGTGACAAGAACCTTATTTATTAAATACCATGACCACCAGAGAAGAGTAGGGGATCCTACTAGGGCGAATAACACCTACGTTGAGAAATTCTTGAACAATTTTCTCAATTTCATTTTTTTGGGAAAAGGGATGATGATAGGGATGGATATTGGGAGGAAGGATTCCTGGGACAAGGGGAATTGAATGATCATAAACATCATGGGAAGGAGGGAGTCCCTAGGGATTGGAAAAAACCACTTGATGTTTAGCGAGGATGGATTGGAGGTCATGCGACACATAGTGTTGGAAATATTGTCATTGATGTCAACAGTCGAAGTGATGATCTGTAATGATAAAGTATATCATATGAGATTGTCATTGATGTCAACAAGCATATCAATTATCAGAAGATGTCAACAATGTGCAAATATCGAAAGAGTGAATAGGAGAAGTGAATACTCGAATGATCAAAGATCGAAAGGAATAACACATTTCACAAAGAGGAAATCTATGTTTATTGTTGATCATGATAGGATCAACAATGTTCCTATGATCTGAATATGGAAGAAGCACATTGCAGAATGCAGTCGACCATTACACATGAAAAGGCTGGGAAGTTGAACAATGCACAGAAAAGGTGAGAAGCTTCAGCAGCCGTTCGATCAACAAATTAACGAAATTGATTGTCTCAAATAATGGGATTTATCCCACACTGGAAGGCATGCACGTGGCATGAGATCAACAATTTAGGGATTCATGATTCGAAGAATCAACGATGAGAGTTGTTCAAAACCTTGAAATCCGAAGCTCTGAAGTCAAGGAGGAAGACACATATCAAGGTCCACATCATCTTGAGTGATGTCAATAATAGACCATGCCAGTAGTGCAAGTCAGCAAGGACACATGGCTCAGTCAGAAAGTGACAAGTGTCAAGTTGAAATTGACATTTCAAGCATGTCTATATCATGAATTTGAATGACACATGGCATCCACTCAGCCAGTGCCATGTCAACAAGTGACATCAACAACTTACGTCACAATGAGAATCCCAAAATTACGATAGCCATCCATCTAAATGCATGATTAAGTCATAGTCATCTATCTACAACAGTGGAAGGATAGTGTAAGGATTAAACACTAACCATTGATATGGTTCAGATATATAATGTGAGTCGTCCGAACATTTCGGCGATATCATAATCGAGATTTTTGAACTATTGGAGGTCATGAAGACTCGATAGGCAAAGCGCCAAAATCCCGACAGCCGTCCATATTAGTGGGTGATTGAATCACCACCGTTGACTCTAATAAACTACTCAAAGCATGTGTTAGATCTAGCACTCGGTCACCACAGTTGGTCGTATGGTTCCGAGATGTAGTCGACAATATCATAATCGAGAGTTTTGAAAGGTTGGACGTAACGAAGACCCAAATGTCAAAATGCCATAATTCTGACAATCGTCCATCTTAGTGGGTAATATGAACCATCTAATTGTTTCAATGATTTTGTGATCTTGAGTTTTGTAATATTGGAAGTCAAGATGACTCGAAGGGAAAAGTTCTGAAATCCCATTAGCAGTCCATATTGTTAGGAGATTGAATTATGACCGTTGGAATGATAAATGTTGAGGAACTCGTCTCGCCTAAACGTGAGGTCTACGCCATTAGTCATATAATATAATTTTTTTTAAAGGAAACTGTTATACGTTGCTATATTCGATAATCCCATGGTTCTATAACGCACGGTCTTATGAAATGGCTTGAAGGAAGCACCTCCACAAAATCTGGTCTCTGTGAATATAACAGAGATTAGGGATCGAGTATAAAGGATTAAATTGATCCATGACTGTGATCAATTTATGACAAAAATGAATTGATACATAGTCATGATTAAAAAAGAATAAATCATGAAAATATGAATAAAGAATAAAAAGGGAAAATGATATTAGTTAAAGGTTAGATTATCACTTTAAATGAAAAGGTACAATGGTTCAAATAAAAGGAAACAATGTTTTTTAATCTCACACCATTTTGAAGATTATATAAACCAAAAAGAGTGGGAAAAGAAAGTGTCTCTGTTGTCCAGATCAGAAGATCAAAAGCTGAAGCAGATTCCAGGAAGAAAAGATAAACCTATGTATTAAGGGTGGTTGGGTGGTGCAAGGGCAAGTTGGTTCCTGTAAAGGGAGTTGGTTCTTCCTTGTCAGTTGTAGCTGACTAAGCAGGGGGTCGTAGTCTCCTACTTGTTGGTGCTGGTAAACCAGGGTGTGGGTGTATCCTGATCAATTGGTGTTGATCAAATAGGAAGTAAATCTTCCTTCTATGTAACATGTAAAACAAATTTTGCAGTTAATAAAAAAGAGTTTGTGGTTTTCCCATTTGGGTTCCACGATAAAATACTGTGTTAAAATTATGTTTGCATTAATAAGTGGAAAATCTATATAATTGTTGTGTCACTAATTCACCTCCCCTCTCAGTGACAGGATCTGGTCCTTCAATTGGTATTAGAGCAGATTCCTTCAACATAGTGTAACAAACTTGAAGGTAGATCCTGAAGATGGATCAACAAGAAGGAATGTCTAACAATGAATCACCATTGTTCAATGGAGAAGGCTATGCTCTATGGAAAATAAGAATGAAAAAATTCATGTTGGATCTTGGTTTTGATATCTAGAAATGTGTTGTAGACGGTTACATTGCACCAACTACTCCACCCAAAGACTTTGGAGGAAATAAAATATGTAATGATAACTCAAGATCAGTTAATGGTATTCTAGCAGGGTTGACTAACTCTATATGTGTGAAAGTTATGCATTACAAATCGGCCAAAGAAATCTGGAACAAATTGGAGGTTGTATATGAAGGAGATGACAAAGTCAAAGAAGCCAAACTACAAACCTATAGAACTTAATTTGAAAACCTGAAAATTAAAGAAGAAGAAAATATTGTTGAATACTTTCATAGGGTAGATGAAGTGGTCGGCTCAATTAGAGCGGCAGGAGAAGAAGTTAAAGATAAACCCATTGTGCCAAAAATACTAAGGTCATTACCGATGAGATATGATGCAAACATTTCCTCAGTTGAATATATATTTGATCTAAGCTCACTCACAATTGACCATCTCCATGTGATTTTTACAGCATATGAAATGAGAACATGAAATAATAAATCAGAAAAAGATGAAACAACTTTCAAAGAATCCAAGACAAAGATAAATCAGAAGCAAAAACCTCGATCTTTTCATCTTGAAGAATCTGATTTGGAGGAAGCCAAATTCATTAGAAAACTTCAGAAAGGATCAGGGAAGTACAAAGGCAAGCTTCCTTTCAAATATTTTAATTGTGGCAAAGTTGGTCATTTTTCATCCAAGTGTCCCTATCCCAAGGAGGACCCTGAAGAGGAAGAAAACATAAACAAACAATACCAGAAGAAGGAAAAACCCAACTACAAGAAAAGGTTCTACACAAGGAAAAATAATTTCTACTCAAAAGAAGAAGACAACAACTCGTTAGAGTCTAGTGAAAATGATGAATCTGATGATGATGAAGTTCTTTTATTAGGTATTGAAGAATCTAATGAGATATAAAAAACTAAACATGAGAAGGAGTTAGAAGATGAAGCAGAAGTTAATATGGAGGAGGAACTTCTCAGTGCCTTAGATGAATTAAGAAAATACAAAACCAGATATAGACAGTTGAAATTTTTTGTAGTTGAACAGAAAGAAAAATGTGAACAAGAAGAAAAGGAGATGGAAAAACTTATGAACAATCTGAAAAAACAAATCTTAGAAGCAAATAAGATCGAAGAAATTCTAGAAAAGTATCTTGAAGAAAAACAAATAACTATTGAAAGGATGGAGGCAGAAATAGTTCATCTAAAAAAGAAACTGGATGGAAAAATCATTCAAACAAAATCTGAAAATAGCTCTAAAATATTAGATAAGATTATTACAGTGCAAAGGGATTCTGGAAATAAAAATGGAATAGGTTATTCTAAAAAAGAAAGCCATGTTAACTCAAAATCTTATGCAGATGCTCTTCACAGTACATTCAAGAAGAAAAATGAAGAGAAGATAAGTAATGATAACAACTCTAGAAGATTACCTCCACCCATCAGGAAAGGAGGCAAGACAATACCAAAGAAGTTTTACCAAAACAGGTATCCTCGCATTTTTCCTGGTTATTGCTATGCATGCTCTAATTAAAGGGGTTTGTACAAAAGAAAGTTGTATATTTTGATGAAATATTTTCTCTTGTTAAAATGACTTCAATTAGGACTATTTTAATTCTTGTGGTAGTAGAAGATTTGCATATTGACAGTTATATGTAAAAACATCTTTTCTCCATGGGGATTTGGAGGAAGAGATTTATATGCAGAAGCCACAGGGGTATGAGGTCAAAGAGAAGGAGAATTTGGTATGCAGGTTGAAGAAGATCGTGTATGGCCTAAATAAAGCTCCAAGACAATGGTATTTGAAGTTTGACAGGTTTATGACAAAATAGGGTTATAGTAGATGTCATTCTCATCACTGTATTTATTTTAAAATGCTAGAAAATGGAAGCTATATTATCTTGCTATTGTATGTAGATGACATGCTTGTTGCAAGGTCCAATATGTAGGATATAAATGTGCTCAAGAAGAAAATAGCCAATTCTTTTGCGATGAAGGATTTGGGTGCTGCAAAGAAAATCCTTGGCATGAGAATAACCAAAGACAAAAAAAATCGCAAATTGACATTGTCTCAGGGTGAGTACACAAAGAAGGTGTTGGGGAGGTTTAGAATGCAGAATGCAAAACCAGTTAGTACACCTTTGGCCAGCCATTTCAAATTAACTAAGGAAATGTGTCCTAGGACACAAGAGAAGATATAATACATGTCTAGGGTCCCTTATTCATCAGAAGTTGGAAGCTTGATGTATGAAATGGTTTGCATAAGACCAGATATTGCACATGCAGTGAGAGTTGTGAGTAGGTATATGAAAAATCCAGGTAAAGAACATTGGGAGGCAGTAAAGTGGATTCTTAGGTATTTGAGAGGTACTGCTACTCATGCATTATGTTTTGGAGGTTCAAACACTTTTCTATAGGGATATGTTGATTCAGATATGGCAGGTGATAAAGACAACAGGAGGAGCACCACAGGGTATGTTTTTACTATAGGTGGAATGACAATAAGTTGGATTTCGAAACTGCAAAAGGTTGTTTCACTTTCAACAACAGAGGCAGAGTATGTTGCTACTACAGAGGCTAGAAATTTCTTTGGTGGACATAGGCCACAATGGGTGAACCATGTAAATATGTGTCTCTATTGTATTGTGTATCTTCTGTGTTTTGTTTCCGCATTTGTTTTATTTTATTGCTCTGCAATCCTTTTTTTCTAACAAGCCCTTTTTGATAAGAAATCTAAGGACATGGATTTTCTTCCTAGCAATTTAGTATTAAAATGGGAATCTAGAAAATACGATGTAGGGAAACATGGGAAATTTGATCATCTCTGGTTTGGACCCTTCAAAATTGCAGCTGTTGAGGGAAAAAACGCGTTCTCGCTCGAATATATTAATGGAGAGATTCTTGAGGCCCCTATCAATGGGCATTGTCTAAAACATTTCATCCAGTAGTTACTTTTTAGATTTCCATTGTATATATCAGATTGGATTGACATTGGCAATTTTAATTTTCCATTTTTCTTTTCTTTTATCAAATTATCTGAGTGATTTGATTAATTGTCGTAAATATTTTTATGATTGTTTGAATTCATTTTAAAAATAAATTGCATTGTAAAATAAAATTCATTCAGTAGCTAATCAAGATAATACAGAGAACATATTAAAAACTTCTTGAGGACTGCTGAAACAAAAAGCATATTCAACATGTATCATCTCTATTCTACATGATTATCTAATATTTTGTATTTCATTCCTTTTTCAAAATAGATCTTGTTGAACATGAGATGAGGCTCAAGAAAAACTTGACACTCGTCTTTTCAACTTTTTGATTTCTCTAAAAACAGGTGATAAAGAAAAGATATTCCTTGTCAAAAATTAAAAAGAAAAATAAGGTATGAGTTCCTATTCTTCTTTATAGTCCGAATAAAATCTAAAAATTGATTGACATAAATGCAAAGGAAGTTTTTCTCATGATGATGTTATCACTTGATCTAAAAATTGGAGATGGAGAAAAATATAACTCAAAGTGCCATTCTGATCAATTCTAAAGCCATCTCTGGTATAAAAGATAAAAATAATAATAAATAAACTTGAAACAAATATGAACAATTATAATAACTATGGGACAAAGCATAGTAAAAGGTTATATTTAATATACAAACTTGTGTGGGATTAGGACATTTGTTATTCAGATCCTCTGAATCCTTGGTTTGGTTATTTCTTCATCTCCCCAAGTTCTTTCCACTCCATATTTTCTTTCTCCTTTTGCATCCTTTTAATCTTCATAGAAATAAAGATACTTAGCCTAGCCTAACTCCGAAAACTCAAAAACATATTTTCAAAACAAGATTAGGCAAAAAAAATTGCGTTCCTTTGATTTTAATTGAAAACGTATGTCTAGGCTAATCCTAATAATTTTAGCTCTGATATCAAATTTTAAACTGACAAAATTGCTCAAGGTTTATCCCTGAAATGATTCTTAAAAAAATGATTCTCCTATAGAAGAAGGTGTACTGAAAATTGGAAGAAAGTTAGTTTCAGAGTATTCTTAAAATTATAGACAGACCTTTTTCATTTTAAAGTTTTTAAATAGATATCATCCCTTGTATGTTACATACAAATTGATTTCCCCCACTTCAAAATGTTAAAATCCAAGACATACGGTGAAAGGAAATTCATAATTTGATTGCCCCCATCTTTTCTAAAAGAGATGAGTAAAGGAAATTCATATATTAATTGCCCTCATCTCAGTGAAATGGAAATTCATTAATTGAAGTGGTGAAATAAAATTCAATGGGAGAAGTAGATAAATTCACAGGGGTATAGAACATGCTCGCTGGTAGTGAAGAAATATCTATGATATCTATAAGGCTGTCATACATATCTATATATCATACTCTATTATCTAGTTCTCTTTCAGTGATATTTACATCCTGAACCAATTAGGGATTCCCTAAATAAATATGTTACATCCGCTTAACCTTGAAGCGAACAAAGTCGGTCGAAGCCTGATATTTTAGTTAGAGTTACTTTGATTATCTTAAACAATTCCAAAATCAATTTTAAGAAAGAGAAATATTTATTAGCCTAACTTGAGATCAATCATTAAGTGTGCTTTAAATATTTTGGATTTAGATGAGTTCATTTTTTCTATGTATGATTAATACTTAAATAAAACCAGAAAATGTTTTTCAAATAAAAAGAAAAGTAAAGAAATAATGACTCCATTTACCCAATAAAGGAACCTGGTCTACTGTTCTTTCATGCCTCATAGGGAGCCACAAACCCCAGATGGAGCATATGTTAGAACCCTTAGAATTTTTGAACATTTGTTTCTTTTGTTTCTACCTCTTAGGAATACAACTTCACCAAAAAACTTAGGAAATTGCCTTTTAATTAAATAAAGCATTGGTCAGTATGTATTAATAACGCGCTTACAATATCGTCTGTCGATGAGTTGCACTAAGTTGATCAAATGGTTCTTTTGATCTTCGGGATATAAAATACCCCTGGATTTTAAAAAGAAAACCTTTAATGATCGCTTCAGAGCTTCGTGCTTCAGGAGTATCAAGAAATCTAAACAAAAAAAACCCTGAATCTATGAAGCCTCGAAGACATTTCCCCGTGATAATTTCTAAAATGACTTACTGATGAAGTTATAGGACACGTGTCATTAAATATTTCTTGGGATGACACGTGGCACTTATTTTTAACATTTGTATCAGATTATTCACATAATTTCAAGTGACAAGTGTCACCCCTCCTTTCTTGACATATCACTAAGAATGACATCATCTCTTCCACATCACTCTGGGAGTTTAAACAAATATTGGATTCACAACCGCCAAAGTATCAAAGTGTCGGAGATTTGGATATCACACAAAAAGAATGCTTTCAAAGAGTTAATAAAACATTTAAAAAAATTAATTAATCATAATTACATATTAATTAATCACTCCAAAATTTCATTCTTCGATAGATTTATCTTGTGCTACATCCAAAACTCCCGAACATCGAAACACACTTTTAAATTAATGAACTCCCGGAGCTCCGGAGCTCCAGAGCTCTGAACCCCTGAAATATATATAACGGATCGAATGTTTACTCAAGGAATTCAGGCTTCAGAGGATTTCTATCATCCTCCATGCAAAACCCTCGAATACAGAACATCCGAAGTACTTAAGGCTAATACAATGTTTAAAGAAAAATTAATTAAAACATAAAATATATTAATTAGAGATTAACTTCTCTGGGAGTTCGTCCTTCAGGAGATTTCTTCCCTCTTACATTCAAAACCTTCGAACGTCGAACTGCCAAAGTATAAATGACATTTATGATTGGCTAAAGTTAAAGATTAGAGTAAATATCGTGATTTTCCAAGTAATAAATTCCATTAGATTTTTAATAATCTCTCTGTCAGTAAATCAATATGAAGATTGATAGACTTTATGAATAAAACATTTCGAATCTAAAGTCATTTTACCATTTGCAATTAGAATTTTTCATTCAGTAAGTAAGAGCTTACATACTTCTCTTGTTTCAAGAATATTAATTTCATTTCCCTGAGGATTATGGTGCCACACAAAGTTGTGAAAAAGAAAGATGCATCAGTAGATGATTCCTATCCAAACACAGACATTTTATCAGACACCACTTCACGAATTACAGACTCCATCAATTCTTGGAAGAAGTTCTACGATATCTTAGAACATGAGATTATTATCTATTCGGATGATTCTGTCAAGGAAGAAGACAAGTTCTTCTTAGTCAAGCTCAAATTGGTACAACAGTCGAAACTGCACAGGATTGTTGCATGACCTAATATTATACCCTATAATGATATGATAAGTTGGGCTCTAGAGCACGTTGAAATTCAAACCAGAAGCATTATCAGTTTCCAAAATACCTCCATCGACTCTTTTAGACTGGAGGACCTACAAGTAATGTAAAAACTTTCTTCTACACCCAAATATAATTACAATGTAGCATTTCTTCTAGATTTTGAGAGAAAAGAATGCACTCAATATGACAGATTTGGTCATGATATAATCAAGACCTTGTGGGGAAATACCGCCAAGTTCAAAACCGATGCTCATTGTATGTATTCTGCAACGTCCTTGGATGCTCATATCTAATATATAACTATGATGCTTTATCACTTATTTGGGAGAAAAAACCTTGCACATTTCTCAGTTGAGTGGGTGTTTATAATGAATGAAGTGGTCGAAGGCTATTTTTTCAACTGGGCAAAAATGTTGTGGAAAAACCTGGCTAAGGAGGTTGTTGAGTACCAATCGCTGAAATAAAAAATGCAACCTACTCCTTTTTACATGTCTGTATACATCATGAATTCCATTTTCTTTATGACCGCATTTCCGCTGATGAGCTGGAGTTGGACCCCGACTAGTTCTTAGCCTATACATTTCTACCACTCCAAACAATGGGAAGAAAATACTAAATATTTCTTTTATGAGATCTGTCACAATGTAGTGGTACCTATTCATATAGCTATCTATGGCCACCTGTCACCCGAGATTTTAGAGAAGATTATGGAAAACTTAGGCACATTTGCAGGTTGGTACATTGAAGAAAACTTCTCTTACATTATAGTGTTCAGTTGCTCCATTCCTCTTCATTCCCTTCCAAAAATTTTACCTGGCAGGTTGGTGTGTCGAGAAGTGGCATACCAAACAGTAGCAGGAGGAGTAAATAAGGAATTGAAAGTGGCTCATAAAAAGGTATGGCCAAATTTTCCCATCCAGGTTGGTATATTTACATTGTTAGATTTTGCTCATACCAAAGTCGAGGCTGCGGCCTTGGAAGATGTCAAATTAGTTGACATTGAATTCAAAAGACATGATCCACATAAGGTGGTAGAGAATCATTTGGCTCAATTCAACATGAAAAGATACATCCACGAAGAGTCTTCTTATGATGAGGTTTTCAGGGGAGTTAGATCCTATGAAGACGTTCTAAATAGATTTCAAACTCTACCTCATGGCCAACAAGATGGTTTCCTAAGCTTCCAAAAGTATAGAAGAAACAACTTGCCTAATATTTTACAAGAAGATTCAAGGCCCATTCCATCTTCACAGGAAGCTAAATCCACAAAATCTCAACCATGTTTCTCCACTAAGAACAAAATTGGAGAAGTATTGAAGAGTTCAAAAAGATTATTTAAAGAGATAAAAAAATCACTGCTATGTCTACATGATCAACATATATTATCCCACTTTGAATCTGTCATGAGGAAGGGACAAGCTTTTACCCCTTCAACAACAGTTACTTCTGCTGACATCCCAAACACAACAGGTCCAGAAAGCTCCACCGCAATTATCTCTCATATTCCCTCATTAACTCCTTTAGCGACCAGTTTTGAAACTCCTTGTTCGGAGGTCGTTCACATAGATGAACTTACTCTTGGATTTCCTGAAGAAATTCCTACCTCAAGTTTATTTTTCAACAAGACAATGAAAGCTATTGTAAATAAAGAATCTTAGAAAAAAGATGGAGCAGTTACTAAAAGAAAGAAAATAGTGTATGATGGAAAAGGCCAAAAGGATCATGAGTTTTCCAAGGAGGTTGCAGATTCACTAGGGGACTTCACCACTGCCAACCAATGGTCAATCAATAATCTGACCAAGCAACTGCAATAAAAATATCTCTTGGTGGAACAATTGGAGAATGAAATGAAAAGAACAGAACATGTTGTTAGGAGATGAATGAATCATGACATAGAGAAAATTAGGTTAACTTATCAGCAACAAATGAAGCAGTTACAAGAGAAACTTGAGTTGATTTACCAAAATTCACAGACCATAGAATCCATGATTACTCAACGGGACAGTTTGATAGAACAAATGCAGGCCAAATTATTCCTAATGGAGAACACAACAATATACATCACTGCTTTCAAAGCATAAGCATCTGAAATCAATGAGAAGTTGGAAGTTGTCCAATAGGATCTATATCAAAAGGTGGATACTATTCATAAATACTATTAGGCAATAAATAATTCTATGAAAATTATTTATGTGAAAGAAAAGGATGCCAGTGTGGCTAGATACAAGTTTCATGAATTCATTATATGGAGGCAGAAAGCTAATATCCCTAGTCTCACCCCTTTCTCACAATATGAACAACTGAAGGGTGAAATGGCCTTGAAAGTTTGGGAGACAAACCTATAAGAAATCAAGAAGATTTCCAGAGAGGCAAAGGAGACTTGTCTGAATACCATGTCTTCTGTAGAAAACAAATTGATTGAATTTGAAGGAAATGATATCTCATAGGCACTTGGTCAAATCGAAATAGAAATGAATAAGGAAAACTCCAGAAAAAATAAGTAAAATATTCAATCTCTCATCCAATAGATGAATCAAATTGATTTTCTCAATATAATGAGTTTTTGGTGAAGCCTAATTTACAGTATCAAATTAGAGCCTAAGCAGTAAAGAAGATCCAGGAGAAGCTACCACTAGTACACAAGAAGGTGTTTTCCTTCAAATTGAACGAGAACATTGAACCTTCGATATTTGTGGTAGCCTTCATAGATATATGTACCCAGTTCAATGAATAGAGGAAAGGAAGTGCGGCTAGGAGCATATGAAGCACCAACACATCAAATCATAACTCAACAATATCTGCGTTTTATTTTTCCATTCGGGTTGTATTCTATATTTAGAGAATATATTCTGGAAAGTCTAACTACTTCTAGTTGAGACAATTTTTGTATAAATAGATAGATCTTAGATCTATTCCTGGCTTCTTCTGTCCTAATGTCAAAGAGAGAACCTATTGAATATTAATACAAGAGAAGACATAGATTCTAAGTTTTGTTTCATTTGAGTTATGTGTTTTCCATCTGCTTCCATCTCTTATTATATTCCTTCTGTAGTTCTTGAAGAGTGAATGATTACAATTTAGTAATACATCGACTATGATATTAATACATCAGAAGTCCATTTAGTTACAGTTTTTCCTTTGTTCTTACTGTGAGTAAAAACAAGGCCTTGGATGTCAGAATACGACGTTAACAACTTGTGATCTATGTGAATTGTTGCATACTTAACCTTCTTTCAAGGGTACATATTCTATTTTTCTTCTACTACAAATGAGGTAAAACTTTTTTGTAGTTCATACCTTGCTTTATTTTAATAGTTTATTCAATAATTTCTATATCATTTGAAATTAAATTTACGATTCAGATAACGCGATACTACCTCTGTACTGTCTTATCATAAATTTCACTTAAAATTATTTCTCAAAAAACTAAAGGTAGAAGAAATCACTTATAAAATATTTCATTTAAATCTTTGATGCCTGACATTATTCTTCGAGCCTAGAATCAATCTCAGGAAAAACACCACACATCATTCTTCATGATGGATTGATAATCCTCCATCATGGAATCTCTCCATACTAGCTGACTAGATGCCTCCTCATAACAATATCTACGACATAGTCAATGATGTTTCTCATAGCTACGACATAGCAAGAATATCTCTGAGGTCTCTCGATCTCTCAGACGGTACCACAAGGACATGCATGTCCTTCTTCTTCCTTCAGAGTTTGATGAGCCCGTGTAGGTCTCTTTTGACCTACTACAATATATCTAGAAACATCAACTGGAGCTATAGGATCAATGATATCAATTCGATCAATAAGCTCAATTGTCTCCCTTTGAACTACTGGAGGGTGAGGGGGAGAAGGCACCATATCTTCATGTCTCTCACTATTAATCTCCATGTGAGATCCTCTATATCTCTTGAATGTTACCTCCTCCTCAAAGGTAACATCTAATATCACCTCAATTTTTCTCTAACCAGGGATGTAGATCTGATATGCCTTCTAAGACTCATTGTACCCCACAAATGCACCCATTCTTCCTGAATGATATTGCTTGGTCCTTTTCTTCTTGGGTACATGAATGTATACTAGAAACCAAAATATCCTGAAGTGTCCAACCTCAGGCTTCACTCATGAACTGTGTCCATATTAGACATCTTGGTGTTCCCTCGTGGAACACATATCTAAGACATATCGAGGTTCCCTCATGGAACCAATGTCTTCTCTAGGACATATCGAGGTTCCCACATGAAACCAATGTATAGTATGAACAAAGGGAGGGAGAGAGAGTGTACGGAAATGAGGGTGGGTGAGGGAGGGAATAAGAGAGAGATAAAGAGAGAGAAGGAG
>SNQJ01S0028626.1:80252-107345 GCA_010110895.2 Picea sitchensis | reverse complement strand
GGAATATAGAGGGGGGGAGGGAACAAGAGAGTGAGAGAGAGAGAGAGAGAGAGAGAGAGATTTTGTGTTATTAATAACTTACACACGTTCATATTCCTAATAACATGTGTGCACTTTAGGAATGCACACACTTTCTTAAAGTGCATGCATGTTCTTTTCATTTTAATTTTTTTCGAGTGGGATTGATAAATATAGGGTATGTTTTTTATGAGTTGGTTACCTCATATTTAGGTTTGGGATGAGTGGTTTGTCATGCAAATACATTCAAGTTTCCATTTTTATTAATATCTTTCAATATCTCTATTTTTTACCTTATGTTTCTACACTTATCAGTATCTATAATATCCTCAGTTTTAATCCCCAAAAATTATAATGTAAATGTATAAATGTGAATTAGGTGGGTGAGTCAATGTGTTAGGGAAAATAAGACATATTGATTTTCATATGGCTAAGTGATGAATTGTCTATTATTTGTGTTGAAATAATTAACAAAGGTAATAAATGTTGGTTGTGATACAAAAGGGATGAAGAATGATGGGGGGCTATGATTTCGTAAGAGAGAGACCCGGTCCAAGGGAGAATTATTCATGGGTATTAATCCAACCCACAGTCCTGAAATTATTATCATTGTGTATAAACTTCGGAATTGTTGTTGAATGTTCCCAAAGACAATCATTAAACTCATGTAAGAGGGTGGGTGTGTGAGGTCACCTCCCATAGTTATTGGCGAGAATGAGATGAAGTATGATCATCTTTAGGAAGAGTGTGTAATATACTAGATATAAAAAGTATGTAGAACATAAATAAAATGGTAGAAATGGTAAAATAACAACAATATAACCAGAAAAATCATCACAATAACATTGAAATGATATATGAATAACAACAGAAATAGCACTTTGATTCTGAGAGAAATTTTCACGGGCCTCTTCGAGGCGGTAACCTCCAGTCGAGAAGAGCTCTATTACAATAATATCCAAGCTAGGGTTCTCATACCCTCGACTCCTATTTATACTAAATATGTCTATCAAAAGAAGAATCTAGAGGAAGATCCTTTTAGAAGCGGAAGCTTCTATTAGGTCTTCTTACATTCAACTTATTCTATTTTATTGAAAGGCCTTATTAATATTGACCTTTATTACATCCGAATATATTGTTCTACCTATGTGCGGGTTAGGACCCTAACATTTCCACCCCCTTAAAAACAACCTTGTCCTCAAGGCTTGAGATGTGGAAATTATTGCAGAATGGTAGCTGGTTCCCAAGTGGCATCTGCTGGAGTTGTATCTTTCCACTGTCTTAACACTTCCTTGATGGTTCTCTGACACAGGCGATGCTCACGCTGGTCCAAAACTGCTTGTGGTTGTATCCAAATGGATCCTTCTTCGGCTAACTCGGGAAGGTTGGTTTGAATTTGGCACTTAGTTCCAATCACCTTCTTTAAGCATGAAACATGAAAAATAGGATGTAGCTTAGAATGACTGGGCAAAGATAATTGATAGGCCACCTATCCCAAAATCTTTAGAATGGTATAAGGAACATAAAATTTGGGCGCTAGCTTCTGACAATGTTTGACCTTGATGGAATTTTGCTTGTAAGGTTGCAGTCGAAGAAACGCCTGATCTCCTTCTACAAATTGACGTTCAGAGTGACCTTGATCTGCTTGTTTCTTCATGCGATTCTATTCCATGAACAAATTCTCTTTGAGGATACGGAAAATAGCCTCTCGAACTATAAGTGTTTGGTCAACCGCGTGGACCTTCGACACACTAGGTATGTATGAGAGAACTTGATGATGGGTGAAATTGACCGCTCGTCAACTAGAGGACTGGATCCGGTCTGGGGTTGTCTAAATAACCCAAGTTGTTTGGATTAACCAACTCCTATAGGTTTAGCGGCTTCGTTGGATGATCTAAGTCCTAGGAAAATGAAAGAAAAACTAAGCTAAAGAAACTAATCTAAGTGAAAAAAAAGCAGCTACAACAAACTATATACAAATCTAAAACATATATATACAGTTTACTAACTAATACCTTAAAACAATAATTCTACTTATTAAATGTTCAGTTATCAATACAGTTAAATCTCAATTATATATGTACAGTATTTACAGAATACAAATTTTGATCGAAATTTGCAAAATCATTTGTAAATTGTCTTATGACAGCGAAGTTATTATTTTTTTATTTTTATAATTTTTATGAGAAAGGAATGAAATGAAAGATATCTAAGATAAGCAATTAAAATAACAATCCTAATTGTAAATTTGAACTATAGCGATGAACAATGAGATGTGTTCAGATTACAAGAAATTTATATATTAATTAACTAATTGAAAAATACTAACAAACTGACCTGTAGAAGCGCTTCCTATTTGTCCTGTTCACAGTACTCGATTTAGCTGTTTGATGGGAGAAACCCGCACCAGATTTTCCATAAGCTTCTCGTAAACAGGAAGCAACAATGCTCTTTGAATACAAATGACAGAAAAAAAAGGACATACAACAACAACAATTTTATAATTTACAGATCATCACATTTAGATAAATCCCAGTGCGAAGATTTGTACATAACCGTTCATTTAACAAAGAAGATAAACCTTCTATTCATTAAATTCAAACANACAGAGTAATTGTTGTGAGTAAAATGAGATACATCAAATATGGACAAAATTTAAATCATAACGCATCAACCTGTAACAAATCTTGATATCTAAAGTAGTCAATAATCTGATTACAAATTGTTATGCACACAACTTGAACAAAAGTAAGATAAATTGAAGCTAAAGTCGTACAACAAATCCACTTCTATTCGAGTCTGTATAATCATAAGTCCATAGTCTCTGTTCTCCCAATAGTGATGGATTGTTTACAAAAAATAATAAGTATATAAAGGCCATAAGGTGAAACATTCCTTGTGGAAATCATCAAAACTGTTTGCAAAAGATATGGGAACAATCTCCCAAATCTCTATTTCTAACTAAGAATAACAACCTAAACCAAAACTATGTAACAAAAAGCATGTTCTAAACTGCCACATCAGATCCAATTCTTATTGAAATTCGTGTGTACCTGTAGATGGACAAGAATAAACAATTTTAGATAGTGTTTAGTTGTAAAATCAACAAAAAATCCAAATTTTATGACTAGCTATAGAATCTCACGATTCTGTAGCTAGTCATATTTGCAAACAAAATCGCATTGAATCAATTGAATGGTAACATAAATGTATGCGATGAATCAAACAATTCTTTTATTACTAATTCAAAATAAATACAATCGTTTATGCTAATTCAAGAACAACAAAATCGTATTAAATCGATTCAATCAAAACATAACTATATTCGATTTAGCAAACAAATCAACGCAAACACAATAGTTTATGCTAATTCAAAAATGAAATCATTCTTGCTAATTCAAAATAAACAGAATCGTTGTAAAAACATTGTTGAAATAGCATACCTTGGCTATAGAGATACGATTTGGTCAGGCTAACTTCGAATTAACAATGGCAGTGGCTTCCTCAACATTTTTAAACACGATAGAACCTGTGGTCTTTTGCCTCTTATTGTAAGCTTGCAATCTATCATTTTCCTTAGACAACACAGTCACCCGTTCTTCCAAGGATTTAATTTAGGACTGCAACAGAGGGCCATCTGTATAGTATCGTTGGAGCCATGAGTTGCTCTCATCGCACTGTGGACGATCAGGCTGAGTCACTGTAGGTAAAGGATCTTTTAAAATACTAGGGACTCCACTGTCAAACTTGATCCCAGGGAAGTTAGGGTCATTCTTAAGGCATGGTGGGAGGTTGGATACGTATTCATAGGGTTCAACAGAACAGAGGCCGTGTGAGTACGGGTACTCCTCGGTCAAAAATCGCTCAATCTCAGAATCTGAATATTCACTCAAAACAATAGGCTTCTGGTCTGTGTTTTGTTTGGGCTTATTACGAGCACACCTAGATACCCATCGTGCAGCCTTCTTACCCTTGTTGTTGACATCTTTATTACCCTTGCCCTTTCTTCTTGCAGGCCTCTTAACAGTCTTAGCATTGTCTTTCGAACATGGGGCAGGCAAGGTGTCAGGTAGGTCAGCATTGGGGTAGGTCGAGGGTTCGACAGTGGGTAGGAGAGTAGGAGGTGGCATGGCAAGCCCGACAAGGGTTTCAGTGACCACAATATTGTCCACTTGACCACATTTAGGAGTTGCAAAGCCATTCCTCAACATGAAAGCTTGCCAACAGTCACCACTCAACCTCAACTGATGAACAATAACGATTTTAATCAAACAGTGATGGAAGAGGCTGGAGTCATCCCTTTCCCTCTTAAATCATTTAGTCATTTTATACAGACTACGTAGGAGGTAGTGAGGCATATTCAAAGGGAAATCTATGAAATTCATAACTAGCCGGAGATGGTAAAGAAACACTAAACCATATATACCTTCGCAAGTAACAAATTTCTTAATAATGGCCAATAAATCATGCCACCTAGACTTAAGGGCCGTGACTGGCATACATTTATCACAACTGATAATTTTTCTTGAGGTAAAAAGGAGTGGCCATGGCACTTCATCCACCTTCGAGTTCTTAAACCACCTCTGCCCTTTAGCTGGCAAACTAGTGGTCGAGTTGAGGAATTATTCATTCAATTCGAGCTGGATGTCTCCAACTTTGGCCCTACATCCATCGAATGTGAGGGAAATCTGTTGAGTGACTGCAAGATTGAAACCCTAAAATTTTTGGATGAAAACTAACCATCCATTACTCTCCAGGTCCTCACGAGAATTGTCAAATAACAACAGTGTTTGGATTCCATTAGGTTCTATGTGCACTACAGGGGCCATAGGAGAGAGCACAAAGTCAACAGGGTAGCCTGAAATGCAAGGCAGACATTTAATTCCTATGCATGCGAGGGTGGTGGAATGAAAAGAAACCATGCAAAAAAATCATTTTGATATGTACAATCGACGGTGCCTTGGTAATTCAAATCACTTTTGGTGTGTGTGAAAAAAAATGTAAATGACATGCCAAACAAATAACCATTGAAAACCATGACAAGTCGATCCGAATATTTGAACAAACAATAGCATTTGTATGATTTAAAACAAAACAAAATTTTGAATATAGCACCAAATATTTGATCATAAAATTTACGCATTGTATGAAACCATTGCACCAAGGATTTAATCAAAGACACCAAAAATCATTGCATGGCGAACCTATAAATTGAAACCATATCTACACAAATGAAAAGTGAATAAATGTTTGGTGTTTTGACACATGTATGACCATTATTGAGTTAGAGGTGAAATGACCACATGAACAAGAGTATTCATAATAATCCAGTGACGATTTTAATTCCATCGACATGACTTGCGACTCAAGGTTTTCACACTCGCAGTCGTGAAAACGAAAACGAAAGGTGAATGTGCAAGATAATAGTGTCGTTTTGTTTTAAAGAATTGCGACGATTATTGAGGGTTCAAAAACCTTGTGTAGGCAACTTGTAAGGAAACGATAAAAATGCAAAATGGCTGCCAACAATGGTGATGCACTGGTAGAAGCAGTTATCTCTGCCAAAAGAACAAATCCATATTGTGATAATGAGAATAATTCTAACTCAAAAACAACTAGAAAATTGTTTAAACATCGTCATTAATAAAAGAATTCTAGCTGTGCTTAAAAGATGAAAACTAATAACAGTCTTAAGACAAGCGAGTCATGATATTAAAGATAAATCTCCAATACTGTTGACAGAGCCACTGCTGCCAGCAGGCGTCCATAGCCTCGACAGGGTTTCCATTTAACCCACTCTGATATCCGTATCCTATAAATAAGTTCCATATCATAATAAAGGACATTTTAAGGTCAAGAGGTTCCATACTTGTGAATTTTCATATACCCAACATTGCTTCGCTGCCAGCGGGCCTATTCAGTACCCTGGTGAAGTTTTCTTGGCGTCATGCATGCATTTACCCGCTGCCAGCAGACCTGTTCAGCATCTCGGCGGGTTTACAAGCACGTCCCATAGCTCTTTTAATGATTTGTTTAGTTTTTTAAAGATATATAATCGAGCAGGGTGACGCTGAAAATTATGATGTTTTAGTCATATTTTTACAGACCTTGAAAGAATTTTTAAACTGTCCTTCATTAAGATTCGGAGATGGTTTGTTTACAAAACCGACCTTAGAAAGCAAGGAGACATCTTCTGAGTTATTCCCTTAAGGAACAGGGACAACGTAAGAAGATAATGGATGATCGTGATAGGCTTTACTTACAGATTGAAATCAATAAACTTCTTTCAAACAACAGTCTTTTCTCAACATGGATGTAAATTTCAGAAGTATATTATAATTGATGTTTAGACAACTTTTCAGCAGTCATTTCAGAGAAAGAATTTTCTGTTTTCTTTGTCTGAACAGTTCATAATGCAGGTATGTGTATTTCCAAAAAGCAAAAACTGATAAGCATAAGGGAAAAATCAAAACCAAAACAATAAAACATAAACAAACAAAAGAAAATTATTTACATAGTATACACAGGGTTTTCATCAAGCGGAATATCTTTTCAGAGCTTGGCCATTCACCAGATAGGTTTATGTTTGTCCCTCTAGATTCTGTAATCAGAAAGAGCCGGGACCCAATTTATCAGCAATTAAAAATGGTCCTAGCCATAAGTTCTGAAACTTCGTATGCTCTCCCTTTCCCTCATGCGGTTTGTCCCATTTCAAGACAAGGTCACCTACTTTGAAATTCCTATCAGAGGCAGAGTTGGAATCAAACCATCTTTTGACCACTAGTTGATGTTGATCTAACTTACGTTTAGCTTGAGCCTTGACCTCTTCTAGTTTGATTAAAGAGTTAATTCGATTCTCCAAAGGGGGGCAATTTTCTTCTTGTATTTTATGTGATAGTTGTAGTGAGGGAAGAAGAATATGTGGTGGCATAATTGCTTCTCTGCCATAGACGAGAAAGAAGGGAGAGTTACCTACAACAGTTTTTGGTTTTACTCTATCAACCCAGATTGCGTTTAACAATGCATTATGCCAATTTTTGTGATTTTCAGATACCGTTCTCTTGATGATTTTAATCAGATTCTTATTTGTTGATTCTGCCAATCCATTTCCCTGGGGGTAGTAGCTGGCCGAATACTTCAATTTAATTCATTTTTCTAGAGAGAACTCGCTCATATCAAGACATGAAAAATAAGAAGCGTTATAGAATACTAAACAGTCAGGGATACCAAAACGAGTAATAATATTTGAATTTAAAAAGGAAATTACCTGACTGGTATTTACAGCTCTTAAGGGGGTAGCTTCAGACCACCTGGTGAAGTAATCTGTGGCTGTTATGATAAACTTATGCTGCTGTGAGGATGGTGGATTGATTGGACCTATAATATCAAGACCCCACTGCTGAAAAGGGGAGTCTACTGAAACATGCTGCAAAGGAAAGGTTGGTTTTTGTATCCGCCCAGATGCTTTCTGACAAATAATACACTTGCGACACAAGACATGAGCATCTCTAAAAAGTGTAGGCCAGTAATAAACTGCTCTTAAAACTTTATGGGCAGTGGTATCCCCACCAAAATTCCCACCAGCTTCTCCTACGTGCAATTCTAGTAAGACCTTTTCTGCTTCATCTTTCTCAAGACAGCGCATTAGTACTCCATCAAAATTTTGACGAAAAAGAATACCATTAATCAACTGAAAGGAGGCAGATTTTAATCTTAACACTCTTCTTTTAGTGGGATCCAAGTGACGGGGGGTTGACCCATGTTCAAGATAGAATTTTATATTTTCATACCAGGGACTGACAGAGTTTTGTGCACAACAGATTGAATTTTGATTGCGTTGTCCTGGATTTGACAAATCATTTTCTTCTTCTTGTCCTTCTGCTGAATTAACAACTAACTGGCATAGCCCTTGGCCTCTCACTATTTGTGATGGGGTGATTTCTATGTCATACTCTTGTAAGGAAGTAACCCAGTTCACCGTCTTTTCACCTAGTTCTTTCTGCACTAACAAATTTCTGATGGGTGGGTAAGGGACAACAATTTTTGTCCTAGATTTCAAAAGATAAGATCGGAAGTGCTTTACTGTTTTAAAAATAGCATAGGCTTGTTGATCTACCACTGGGTAATTAAGTTTCGCACCTTTGAAAGAAGAGCTCATAAAGGCAATTGGGACTTCATTGTTTTCATCGTTCTTTTGAGTTAGGACAACAGCGTAGGAGCGGTCAGAAGCAAATGTGTAGAGCGTGAAGTCTTGCGAAAATTCGGGGCTCATGAGAAAAGGAGCATCTATTATGGCCTTTTTTATTGAATTGAAAACTTGGTTTTCTAAGGGTCCCCAATGATATTGCACATCTTTCTTAATTAAATTTTGTAAAGGTCTCACCATTTCGGAAAAACTGGGGATGAATCTCCTAACAAAATTTATCTGGCCTAAGAAAGACTGCATAGACTTTTTGGATGAGGGAGGGGGAAGTTTCGATATGACTTGAGTCCTTTCAGGTTCGATAATCATCCCTTTGCTTGACACAATAAATCCTAAGATCTTACCTTTTTCTACTGCAAAGATAGATTTTTTAGGATTCAAGGAAATGTCGTACTTACGACATCGTTGTATAACGACTCTCAAATGAGCTAGATGATCAGTTTTGTTTTTCGAAAATATAGTAACATAATCTAAGTAAACTACGACAGATTGATTGATTAAGCCTCGAAAAGTGATGTCCATCGCTCTCTGGAAAGTGGCACTAGCATTAATGAGTCCAAAGGGAAATTTCCTATAAGCGTAGATGCCCCATGGAGTGTGGAAGGTAGTTTTAAGTTGCTATGGAGGAGACATTAGGACTTGGTTATACCCTGGAAAACCGTCCAATAAGGATAGTCTTTCAGAACCAAATACCTGTTGAAGGATCTATTCCATGGGTGGGACAGGGTAGTTGTCTTTATCAGACTCTCTATTAAGGTTTCGAAAATCGACACATAGTCGGATTTCACCACTCTTCTTCCGGACAGGGACAAGGTTAGAAACCCATTGCGTGTGCCTAGCTGGGAAAATTATCTTAGCATTTAGGAGTTTATTTAATTCTTTTTTGATGGTCGGTTCGAGCTTACGGTGCATTTTTCATAACTTTTGTTGGAATGGCAAGGTTTGGGGTTTCATAGGAATGACGTGTTGAATGATGTTAGAGTCAAAAGTTTTAAGGTCGTCATACGTCCACGCAAAAACATCTTTGAATTCCTTAAACAATTTAACAAATGTGGCTTTCTCTTGTTCAGAACACCCCACCCCTAAATTAATGCATTGTGGATTGTCATTAGTTCCCAAGTTTACTTTTTCATACGATAAAGAGGAACCATTGGTTTTACAGTTGACCGGTTTTTTGAATTTGTCTTGAAGATCGTAAAATTTTTCTAATCTAACTACAGGTTTAGGGATAAAATTTACCATGTCCGATGAAGATTCAGGAGATCTCGGATATGGTATTACCATGAAATTGTGTAGATTGTCGTCATGAGTGCATTCGTCGATCACTGCGCCTTGAAAAGTTTCTTCCATATGCAGGAAAATGATAATTTGTTGATCGTCGTCGAAGACTCTCCAATTCATGATATTGTTGGGAACGGATGGCCTGAACAATAGTTCGACAGAGAATGCATTCGGGGACAAGCCTTCTACAGGAAAGAGTTTGGAAGCTACGTTAGATAATAAATTAGCTTCAGAATTATTCAATCTAGGAATAGAATTTATGTTAAAAGAAAAAAAATTATTAATTAAATTCCATACCTCAGATTGGTAGATTTTAAGATGTGGAGACAGACAATGGATAGAATCTCTCACCTGTCTAACCACGATTTTTGAATCGCCAAAGACAGTCAAATTTTGAATGTTCATGTCTAATGCTTTTCTGAGACCCTGTAATAAAGCCTCATATTCTACTGTGTTATTAGTACATTCAAATTCTAACCTGCATGCAATCAGGGTTTTCTTACCTACCGGATCAATAATAACGCAGCCCGCACCAACTCCTTCTTTGGACTTTGACCCGTCAAAGTAAAGAGACCATATTTGATTTTTATCGGGTGCTTGAGACCATTGTGTAGAAACTGTTGGTTGCATATATGCTACAATCTTGGACTGTTGTTCTGGATTAATGATAGCTGAAGTCTCGACCATGAAATTTTCGAAAAAGGTATCCATCCCTTGTATTTTGGGTGAATGGTTCATTAGGATCATTTAAATCTGTGACTGTGAGCTTTAGGTAGTGTTCACGATTTACCTTGATCTTGTTGGGCTTGCCGTTCTCAAGCAACCATAGGTGAGACCAATCTCTCGCAAAATAGCCGTGTAGCTGCTCTAACCAGTCTCTGCTTAAAAACAAACCATAAAATTCTAGAATATCCATAACAATAATATCAATCACTTGATGAACTTTGGGGTTAGACGATAATCTTATAACCACATTCCTTAATTCGCCTACAACTTTGACACTAGTTCGATCAAGTTGGATGATTTTTAAGGTGGATGGTTCAACTTCAGCATTAATCTTCTGACACACAAACCATGAAATTACATTGAATGACTCTCTTGAATCTACCATACATATGTTCACGTTCCTATTAAAGATTTCGAAAGTTAACAAAAATGGAGGTACATTTCTGCAAGTACTAATGGTGGAAGCTTGTGGCTTTTTACTCGCAGCCTCTAAAGCTAATTTATCTACATTTGTTACATTATTTACAGGAAGGCTTCCTTTATCGTGAGGATCAAAATTGTTCTTAGCAGACGCCTTCTGAGGAACTTTTGGGTTGTTTTGAACAACTTTGTTATTGCTTGGATTATCGTTTTTCTATTCTCTGCGATATTCTGTAACATTTTTTGTAGCAGAAATGGAAATTTTAGTAATTCATAAACATAAATGTTAGCCCTTAACTTTTTTAGATCTTCAACTAAATCATAATCTAAGTTTGGGTTTACATGACTCTGTTTAGCCTCAGCTGGTTTAGGTTGTTTTGGGGGCAAAGTCGTAGTGTTTTCAGAAGAAGGTTTGTTCGTTGTCTTACTCCTGGTATTGTAGGGATGTACTGTCTCGAAATTAGCTTGAAAAATGCTATCCGATAAGTGTCCAAAAATGTTCGGAGAAGATTCTTCTTCTTCAACTGTCTCTTGTTCAACTACTTCCTCAGGGATCTCAGGGGGCATCAAGTGATCCTAGGCTTCTAGAATTGTTTGAATGGCGAATTGCAGGCTTTCTAGATTTAGGCCCTCGGTATTTGAATTAGGTTGGTTGGTGGGAAAAGGCTTCCTAAACGGGGGTTTGTAAGGCCCTTTTCTTGAAGAATCTTCTTTGGCCATCCTTTTCAAATCTATAACTTGATTTGATAGTTTTTGAACGACTTTAGTTAAGTTTTCTAAATCCGATCTTTCAGGTTGTGTTTTATTTTGAGCAAGTCTAGGGAGGATTTCAAATTTCTTTTTGGAAGATGAACTAGTCTCTGTATCGTTGCTAGTAGTGTCTTTTAAACTAAGGATGTCTTTTTCAATCTGGTTGGCCTCTTTGAAGGCCTCTAACAATGTGGCTTTCTTAGATCGTTTTATCCAAATGGCTATATTTTGATGCAAGGCTTTAGTATAGTATGCTATGATAAGATTATCAGCAGGAATCGAATCGGTAGGGATTCGGTTCTTTAGTGTTAAGAATATTTGGTTAAAGTCTTTGATTTTCTCTTTGGGATTCATTCTTAAACTAGAAAGCTCCCTGACTAGAAATTTTGGGGACTTATCGTCTCCAAACTTCTCAAGAAAGCAGGATTTGAACTTCTCCCACGACACGATGGTATGGGGCTGCTGGGAAAAGTACCAGGTAGAGGAATTGCCCTCGAAAGTATAGGGGAACAACCTACAGACTACGTCCTCATGCTTGACATTACAGAGTCTAATGTCTAATATAAACTTTTTAATGTGATCTTCGACAATTTGTTTAGAGTCAGGGTCAAACTTGGGGACCCACTTCTCCGGATGTTTGGGTAAGGGATGTTGAGGCCCAGGTACGGCTACTGCATCTTGGTCGAGTCAGGGTCTGGCAGGATTGTTCTGGTTGGCCATTGGTGTGGGGGGTGTGGAAGGATGAGAAGAGGAACTGTCTTCGTCAGAAGAGTCTTCTCCAGAAGAAGAAGGGGATGAGGGAGGTGGTGATGGTGGTATTCCAGATTCTCCTGCAACAGGAGTGAGGATTGGATCTGTAGGGTTTAAAGTGCCTCCAAGTTGTTCTTTGATATCATAGAAATATAAAGGTTGGTCCAAAGGTCGATTTGGTTGTCTTAGACGGGCGAAGGCACTATGTGTTCTTAAGAGATATTGGTGGACAATCTCTTGTACATCACCACCTGTAGGATTTGGGGTTACTGGTTCAACTGTGATCCATAGATCGTCGTTTGATGTGGATGTTGTTTGAGGGATGATGTTGTCATTTGAATGAATTATTGTCACTATAGGTGAGCAGTTGGGTGGTGGAGGAGTCTTATGACCGCCTCGTGCAATTAATAATTTTCAGGCCCTCCTTCTAGCTCCATTTGTTGACGGGCGAAATTGACCGCTCGTCAACTGGAGGAGTGGATCCGGTCCGGGGTTGTCTAAATAACCCAAGCCATTTGGATTAAACCACTCTGATGGGTTTAGAGTCTTCGTTGGCCAATCTAAGTCCTAGGAAAACAAAAGAAAAACTAAGCTAAAGAAACTAATCTAAGTGAAAAAAAAGCAGCTACAACAAACTATATACAAATCTAAAACATATATATACAGTTTACTAACTAATATCTTAAAACAATAATTCTACTTATTAAATGTTCAGCTATCAATACAGTTAAATCTCAATTATATATGTACAGTATTTACGGAATACAAATTTTGATCGAAATTTGCAAAATCATTTGTAAATTGTCTTATGACAGCGAAGCTATTATTTTTTTATTTTTATAATTTTTATGAGAAAGGAATGAAATGAAAGCTATCTAAGCTAAGCAATTAAAATAACAATCCTAACTGTAAATATGAACTATAGCGATGAACAATGAAACATGTTCAGATTACAAGAAATTTATATATTAATTAACTAATTGGAAAATACTAACAAACTGACATGTAGAAGTGTTTCCTATTTGTCATGTTCACAGTACTCGATTTAGTTGTTTGATGGGAGAAACCCACACCAGATTTTCCACAAGATTCTCGTAAACAGGAAGCAGCAATGCTCTTTGAATACGAATGACAGAACAAACAAGACATAAAAAAACATCAATTTTATAATTTACAGATCATCACATTTAGATAAATCCCAGTGCGAAGATTTGTACATAACCGTTCATTTAACAAAGAAGATAAACCTTCTATTCATTAAATTCAAACACAGTAATTGTTGTGAGTAAAATGAGATACATCAAATATGGACAAAATTTAAATCATAACGCATCAACCTGTAACAAATCTTGATATCTAAAGTAGTCAATAATCTGATTACAAATTGTTATGCACAAAACTTGAACAAAAGTAAGATAAATTGAAGCTAAAGTTGTACAACAAATCCACTTATATTCGAGTCTGTATAATCATAAGTCCATAGTCTCTCTTCTCCCAACAATGATGGATTGTTTATAACAAATAATAAGTATATAAAGGCCACAGGGTGAAACATTCCCTGTGGAAATCATCAAAACTGTTTGCAAAAGATATGGGAACAATCTCCCAAATCTCTATTTCTAACTAAGAATATTAACCTAAACCAAAACTATGTAACAAAAAGCATGTTCTAAACTGCCACATCAGATCCAATTCTTATTCAAATTCGTGTGTACCTGTAGATGGACAAGAATAAACAATTTTAGATAGTGTTTAGTTGTTAAATCAACAAAAAATCCAAATTTTATGACTAGCTATAGAATCTCACGATTCTGTAGCTAGTCATATTTGCAAACAAAATCGCATTGAATCAATTGAATGGTAACATAAATGTATGCGATGAATCAAACAATTCTTTTATTACTAATTCAAAATAAATACAATCGTTTATGCTAATTCAAGAACAACAAAATCGTATTAAATCGATTCAATCAAAACATAACTATATTCGATTTAGCAAACAAATCAACGCAAACACAATAGTTTATGCTAATTCAAAAATGAAATAATTCTTGCTAATTCAAAATAAACAGAATCATTGTAAAAACATTGTTGAAATATCATACCTTGGCTGTAGAGATACGATTTGGTCAGACTAACTTCGAATTAACAATGGTAGTGGCTGCCTCAACATTTTTGAACACGATTGAACCTGTGGTCTTTTGCCTCTCATCGTAAGCTTGCAGTCTATCATTTTCCTTAGACAACACAGTCACCCATTCTTCCAAGGATTTAATTTGGGACTGCAACAGAGGGACATCTGTATAGTATCATTGGAGCCATGATTTGCACTCATCGCACTGTGGACGATCAGGCTGAGTCACTGTAGGTAAAGGATATTTTAAAATACCAGGGACTCCACTGTAAAACTTGATCCCGGGGAAGTTAGGGTCATTCTTAAGGCACGATGGGAGGTTGGATATGTATTCATAGGGTTCAACAGAACAGAGGCTGTGTGAGTATGGGTACTCCTCGGTCAAAAATCGCTCAATCTCAGAATCCAAATCTTCATTGAAAATAATAGGCTTCTGGTCTGTGTTTTGTTTGGGTTTATTACGAGCACACCTAGATACCCATCATGCAACCTTATTACCCTTGTTGTTGAGATCTGTATTACCCTTTCCCTTTCTTCTTGCAGGCCTCTTAACAGTCTTAGCATTGTCTTTCGAACATGGGTCAGGCAAGGTGTCGGGTAGGTCAGCGTTGGGGCAGGTCAAGGGTTCGACAGTGGGTAGGAGAGTAGGAGGTGACACGGTAGGCTCGACAAGGGTTTTGGTGACCACAGTCTTGTCCACTTGACCACATTCAGGAGTTGCAAAGCCATTCCTCAACAGGAAATCTTACCAACAGTCACCACTCAATATCAACTGATGAACAATAACGATTTTAATCAAACAGTGATGGAAGAGGCTGGAGTCATCCCTTTCCCTCTTAAATCATTTAGCCATTTTATACAGACTGCGTAGGAGGTAGTGAGGCATATTTAGAGGGAAATCTATGAAATTCATAAGCAGTAGGAGATGGTAAAGAAACACTAAACCATATCTACCTTCGCAAGTAACAAATTGCTTAATAATGGCCAATAAATCATGCCACCTATACTTAAGGGTCGTGACTGGCATACCTTTATCACAACTGATAATTTTTCTTGAGGTAAAAAGGAGCGGCCATGGAACTTCATCCACCTTCGAGTTCTTAAACAACCTCTGCCCTTTAGCTGGAAAACCAATGGCTGAGTTGAGGAATTCTTTGTTCAATTCGAGCTGGATGTCTCCAACTTTGGCCCTACATCCATCGAATGTGAGGGCAAACTGTTGAGCGACTGCGAGATTGAAACCCTCGAATTTTTGGATGAAAACTAACCATCCATTACTCTCCAGGTCCTCACGAGTGTTGTCAAATAACAGTAGCGTTTGGATGCCATTAGGTTCTATGCGCACTACAGGGACGATAGGAGAGAGCACACAATCAGCAGGGTAAACGATGAAGAGTTTAGACAGGGTAGACATAGGACCAACTCCCACAGTTTCCTCATTACAAATAGAGGTAGCCCGAGATGCAAGGAAGACATTTAATGCCTATGCGTGCGAGGGTGGTGGAATGAAAAGAAACCATGCAAAACAATCATTTTGATATGTACAATCGACGACGCCTTGGTAATTCAAATCACTTTTGGTGTGTGTGAAAAACAATGTAAACGACATGCCAAACAAATAACCATTGGAAACCATGACAAGTCGATCCAAATATTTGAACAAACAATAGAATTTGTATGATTTAAAACAAAACAAAATTTCGAATATAGCACCAAAGATTTGATCATAAAATTTACGTGTTGTATGAAACCATTGCACCAAGTATTTAATCAAAGACACCAAAAATCATTGCATGGGGAACCTATAAATTGAAACCATATCTACACAAATGCAAAGTGAATAAAGGTTTGGTGTTTTGACACATGTATGACCATTATTGAGTTAGAGGTGAAATGACCACATGAACAAGAGTATTCATAATAATCCATTGATGATTTTAATTCCATCAACATGACTTGCAACTCGAGGTTTTCATGCTTGTAGTCGTGAAAATGAAAACGAAAGGTGAATGTGCAAGATAATAGTGTCGTTTTGTTTTAAAGAATTGCAACGAGTATTGAGGGTTCAAAACCCTTGTGTAGGCAGCTTGTAAGGAAAAGATAAAAATGAAAAATGGCTGCCAACAGAAATGAAGGTGGATTTTTTCCATATACCGCTTCAAAAGGAGTCGTGCATGTAACTGTATGGTATGAAGTGTTTTAGCACCATTCAGCTAGGGGTAACCATTGAGCCCACTGATTTTGATTTTCTGAGGAAAAAAACCTCAAATATGTTTCCAAACACTTGTTGACAACTTTCGTTTGACCATCAGTCTAGGGATGATAAGTTGTGTTGAGGTGCAATTGGGAGCCTTGTAGCTTGAAAAATTCTTGCCAAAAATTGCTGGTGAAAGTTGGGTTGCAATCGGAAACAATAGAATGTGACATGCCATGAATATTGAAGACCTGATCCATGAAAATTTGAGCCACCGTGGATGTTGTAAATGGGTGTTGAAGAGCACATAATTGAGCATACTTGGAAAGGTGATCAACAACCACCATGATGACTGATTTATTTCTCGATTTGGGTAAGCCTATAATAAAATCCATAGAGATATCCCTCCAAATAACAGGTGGAATTGGAAGCGGTTGTAGTGTGCTCGAAGATTTGATTGTTTCTCCCTTGTTGCATTGACACACATCACATTTAGAGACAAAATTACGAATGTCTTGTTTCATGTCATCCGAGAAAAAAGAGTGTTTGACCCTGTCATAGGTTTTGGTAAACCCAGAGTGCCCAGCTGTGGGTGTAGCATGAAGCTCAGAAAGTACCGTGAATTTAAGTTTTGATTATTTACTTAAATACAAATGAACGTTCTATCGAATCTCATCATGGAGCCAAGAGTACCCTGGGGAAGTTGGAGCATTAGATTGCAATTGTTGGATCAGCTATGAACTTTTGGGATCTTGTAGCCATTCCTGGTGAATGGCTTGGAGCCAATCTGGTGCAATGAAGGAAAGATAAAAAATGGATCCTTCATCTTCATATTTTCGGGAAAGTGCATCCGCAACCACATTGTCTTTTCCTTTCTTGTAAATTATCTCATAATCATATCCAAAGAGTTTGGTCACCCACTTTTGTTGCTCCGGGGAGGAAATGAGTTGTTCCAAAAAATACTTGAGGCTTTGGCCTGTCTTAATTTGGAAGTGTTGGCCCAATAGATAAGGGCACCACAGATCAACAACATGTAGAATAGACAACATTTCCTTTTCATAGATTGATTTGCCCAGATTTCTTTTAGAATGTTGTTTGATGGTAAAGGCCAAAGGCCGACCCTCTTACATAAGGACAACACCAATTATTTTCCCTGAAGCATCACATTCCAAGATAAAGGTCTTTGTGAAATCAGGAAGGGCCAAGACTGGAGTGGTGCACATGGCCATATTCAAGGTTTGAAAAGCTTGAGTATCTGTTGGAGTCCAAGTGAAAGATTTATTTTTGAGGAGTACAGTTAGAGGTGCTGCAATCTTTCCATAATTCTTAACAAACTTGCGATAATAACTTGTTAAACCTAGAAATCCATGCAAGCTTTTGAGCATCTTTGGGTGATTCCAATATTGCATAGCTTCAATCTATTTAGGATCCACCCTGATGCCTTCCTTTCCAACCATATGACCCAAGTACTCGACTTCTGAGGTGCCGAAATCACATTTAGACTGTTTCAGGAAAATTGGGTGCTGAGAGAGTAGATGGAGAACTCGATCCACATGGGAAATATGGTATGTCTAGTTTTTTCTATAGATGAGGATATCATCAAAGAAAAATAAGACAAAATGACGAAGAAAAGGATGAAAGACATGATTCATGAGGCTTTGGAAGGTGGAGGGGGCATTACACAAGCCAAAGGGCATGACCAAAAACTCATAGTGGCCCTCATGAGTTGGAAATGAAGTCTTGGGAATGTATGCCTCTTTCATACGTATCTGGTGGTAGCCAAAATGAATATCAAGTTTAGTAAATAACTGGGCGCCACTCAATTCATCCAAGAGGTCATCAATGACAGGAATGAGAAATTTGTCTTTAATGGTAAGTTTGTTGAGGGCACGGAAGTCAGGACACATTCACCAATAACCTTCTTTCTTCAGGACCATGACCATAGGAGAATAATAGGGGCTCTTACTAGCGCGAATAACGCCTTCTTTAAGGAGTCCCTGGACCATTTTCTCAATTTAATTTTTTGGGGAAAAGGGGTGACGATACGGACGAATATTGGGAGGAAGGCTTCTTAGTACAAGGGGATTGGAATGGTCATGAACACCACGAGAAAGGGGATTCCCTGGGGTGTGGAAAATACCACTTGATGTTTAGAAAGGATGGATTGGAGGTCTTGCGGCACCAAGGGTGTCTCTGGTGCTTGTAAGGCATGGAGTTGGGAAATAACACCATAATGACCTTTTTTGAGAAGCTTTTCCATGCTATGGAAACTAATGATCTCAGGTGAACCGACGATGATGCCTTGGAACTTATATTGTTGGCCCTCCTATTTGAATTGCATGGTTAATTCCTTAAAATCCATGAGAATGGGACCCAAAGTCCTTAGCCAGTCTACACCCAACATAATGTCACAACCGCCCATGTCAATAGAAAACATATGGGATTTTAGGTGGTAGTCACTAATTTGGAGACGCACAGTTTCACAACGCCCTCCACATTTTATGGAGCCACCATTGGCAATCATGATTTGGAAATTATTGACAGCATGGATGTAGAAATGAGTTTCTTGGGAAATGCAACGATGAATAAAATTATGGATGCTTCCACTATCAACCAGAATGATGACCTTCCTATGCTTGATGTAACCGATTAGCTTGAGGGTTTGGGGAGCATAGAAGCCAATGAGAGAATTGAGGGAAATGACTGGTTCTACTTCAGAAGGGTCTGAGGGAGGGGTTATGTCAGTGGTTTCAGGTGACTCAGACACAAAGGGAGTTTCAACATCCTCTTCTGAAATATCCTCCGAGATGGCCATAAAAATCTTTTGTTCCATACACTTGTGGCCCGGGAAGTATTTTTCATCACAATTATAACAAAGGTGTTTGAGTTGGCATTCAACCATTTTAGCCCTGGTCAATTTTTGGATCTTTAGTGGAGCGGAGGGAGTAGTGGGATTTACGGGTTTAGTGCAAGGGATAAAGGAGGGTTTCCAATTTTGAGAAGATACAACTTGTTGTGCTTCTTTATCTCTTTTAGTATCCTCCACCCAAATTTGAGGCCGATCCATGAGGACATGGGCTTGAATCGTATCCTTGAGGCCACTGATAAAACACTCTCGGAAAAAGGCATCAGACATGCCCTTTGTCCGAAAAGCCAGGCACTCAAAAGAAGCTATAAAGTCTTCCACTGTTCCTGATTGTTTCAACTTTGTCAAATGACCCAAATGGTTGGTGTCAGTGTCAAAGCGTTCATAAATCTCTACCACAAATTGTGTCCAAGCAATATACCCTTGACGGGAAGTTTTTCTCCATTGCCACCATTGCCAACATTCTTGATCTAGATGAAGAACACCATACTAGAGTTTTTCCAAGTCATATGTAATTCCATATAAAGAGAAATATTGTTCCATTTGGGTTACCCAACCAGTGGGATCTGAGCCATCAAATTTGGTCACATCCACCTATGGAAGGCGTAGGTCAGGTTGAAAGTGATGGTGCTGAAAGTTAGAGGAATGTTCAGCTTTAGTATCTGAATGTGGTTCAAATAAAGGGTTATCTGTAGGGATATGCATCTTGGTGCATAGCATCGAAATGACAGATTCAAGTTGGGTAGTCAGGTCTTGTTTGATTTCCTCCATTGAGAACTGCATGGTTGTATTGATGGCGACAACATTGGCATTGAGTTGTTTCACTTCTTGTTGGGTCTTGGTGAAATTAGATTGCAAGGAATTGAAGCGAGCTTCCAGGTCTTGGCTACAGGTATGGGCCATGATGATGAGGGAACTAAAATGGGGTGGGTGGGGTCAATTTTTTTTTCTGAAAAATGATATGTATGAATGTGATGACGGCGAAGAGATGAATGCAATGGAATAGGTCTCAATTAATGGTGCAAAAATTTCCAAACTTTTTTTTTTTTTTTTGTTTACACCTGCAGAGTTATACTCAATTAATAGATCTTGTTTGCTTTAATTTGTTTATGTTTCTGTCCCCAAGGGTTAGGTATTCAAGGGTTCAATAGACAAGGGTTTTCCCTGTGCTATAGCTCTTTGATATACGTGCGGGGTCCAACATTAGTACTCGGCCCAATATCTCAGGGCACTAACTAAGGAGACTAGACCGTACCCTTAGCCGTACTACCTGACTACCCAGGTACTAGAGAGTATCTTCTGGAGTGTTGTTCTTGGTGGCACTATAGCAGTGAGGTGACCGATCGGTTTATCTAAAGAGGGATTCAGGTAACTAGGTCGATCCATACACAGGTGTTGTCTGATGCGCTACCACTCGAAGGGGTACCAACAGGGGTTACAAGGGTTGCCAATAGATATGCGCTTAAGTACCACTTGTATTTCCTGCATGTATGAATCCCTCAACCGTGGGTTTATGCGCGTAACGACAGATCTCTGTGGCTTAAAGATGCCAGAATATGTCTCTACCCTCAAAAAAAAAATTAACCCACAATTTATGCCGAGGAAAGTGCTCTGATATCACTTGTAATATACTAGATATAAAAAGTATGTAGAACACAAATAAAATGCTAGAAATGGCAGAATAACAACAATATAACCAGAACAATCACCACAATAACACTGAAATGATATATGAATAACAACATAAATAACACTTTGATTCTGACAACAATGCTCACAGGCCTCTTCGAGGGGGCAAATTCCGGTTGAGAAGAGCTCTATTACAATAATATCAATGCTAGGGTTCTCATACCCTGGACTCCTATTTATACTAAATATGTCTATCAATAGAAGCATCTAGAGGAATATCCTTCTAGAAGTGGAAGCTTCTATTAGGTCTTTTTACATTCGACTTATTCTATTTTATTTAATGGCCTTATTAATATTGACCTTTATTACATCCGAATATATTGATCTACCAATGTCCGGGTTAGGACCCTAACAGAGTGAGAGTCAAGGAAATAAGGAAGAAGAAGGGAAATTTGTATCCATAATGGAGACAAGTTTTACAACAAATTTTTGGATAGAAAGAGATGAGATGAGTGTTGAATAGAGCACCAACCATGTTTTTCTTGAGGGATTCCACTTTCTGGTTGTGTTTTATGCTGAGAGAGAGGCTTTGTGTTTCTGTAAATCGAGTTGTGGGCCTATCGAATAGTTTTCTTTTTAGAAAATGGCTCAAGAGCCTTGTGAAGAATGTTGTGAGAACTCTTCGAGTATATGAGAGGATTTATGGTCCACCAAATGCACTAGTAACATGGAGGGAAGTGGGAAGGCCTGAGGGACTATGTGGAGTGAAGGGGGATCTCATTCCTTGGGTTGTGCAGGTTGTGGGAAACAAATTTGGAACTTGGGTTTTGGAACTATTGGATGTGTAGAGTGGACAAATAGAATGGTCGGATCTCCCTTTGGACTCATAGGCTCATCTTAGTGGTGTCCTATTGTTGAGAGAGAACGAACAACAGTTCTTATGGTTGCGAGGTTCATCCTTGGTATGCAACCAGTTGGTTAACTATTAACAAATAAGTCTTTTTTTGTTTCTATGATGATATTCCATTGTGTAAATGTTTTATATGAATGTTGTGTGTTTTTTATTTTGATTGAATAGTTGCATTCATGTTTCTCTTTATGATGTAGATGCATTTAGAATCAATGGTAACAAACAATTGTTAAAATAGCTGGTAAGTTACATAAATTTATTGAGTTGAAAATCTTATGATTTAATGTGTTTTCCGCATGTAATGATATTCAACTGGAGGTTGGGTAAGTTACAATATCTCTAGTTGGTACTTTATGTTTCTACATGCTACACAAATCATTGTAGATGAAACTCGAGACACATATAGAGTACACTATGCAGATTCCAAATATACTAGTTTTAATCTATTTTTGTCTTGACATATATCAAAATCCTAAAATACATACCACTTTTATTTCTTCTATAACTTTGTATCAATTAAAATACTTATATATATATATATATATATATATATATATGTTTGATAATTTTAAGACTCTAATAGCCACCACTAACCCAAGAGATTGTAATTTCAAGGATACAATGACTTTTATAATTAAAAATAATAGTTTTGCTTGCAAAATAATATATATAATTAAAATTTCACATACTTATTCACAAATTCTATAAATAAAAGTTATATATTCGGAAAGTTAATTCAATTTGCTACATTTCTTCTTTTTTACACCATATTCAAATTCATTATAAAAGTACCTTGAATAATCTCTCCATGTTAACATATTGTTGTTTTTCCATGTTTACATTGTCACTAAAACATCATGAGAGACACACCATCAGGAACCTGCACCCACCCTTTTCTCAAATTAATTCTTTTGATTAAGTATGTAATTCATACAAACTTATCTCAAGCACTTTTTCTCTTTGCAAGGCACTAAGCAGTCGAATAAGAATTAAACTCATATTAAATGCTAGCATATGTCCAAATATAAAGCAAAGAAGAATTTGAAAAAAAAGTCCAATCTGTTTAAAATTAAAAATCAAACAATCCTCATGCAAAGTTGCCATAAAGTGATCATGACAATAATATTCCCAATGAAATCATGCGTCCCAAGATATTGAAGGTCATATAAGAGTTAAAAAACAAAGAAAGTTGCCATAAAAGTCTGATCATGACAATAATATTCCCAATGATTTCATGGGTACCAAACTATTCATGATTGAAAGTCATCGTAGTATTTCTATAAACAATCTTTGAAGCATCACATAGAAGATAGGAAAATATCCAGCACTATTGACATTCAAACTTGAGGAACACAAATGACCTTGTCCACAAGCCTCATACAAGTCATATTCAAATCACCATATGATACCCATTTTAAAATAAGTTTCTTCCTAAGATATTTTCCATTTAATCAATTCATTTATCTTGAGCCCATACAACCCTGATTGTTGTCCATGAGAGTTATAAAGTTCTGTCGTGGCAAAGTGTTTAGACACAATTAAATCTGAGCATTCCAGTCTAACTCTCTCTAAACACTCTGTCACTGTATTTATAACTTTGCCACGAGGTACTTGGTGTTGCCTTTTTAAATGTGCAAAATAAACTGTATATTTTTTTTTAGGAGTGCACCATTGCATAGGCAATAAGGTCCCCAGAGTCGAATCTATACAACAAAATAATGGAACAGTTTGTCTGCGTAGTAAGTATTATTCTTAGGTTAGGGATGATGAAAATCATGATTTTGAAAGTAAAATTTATGGTTATTATAGTACAAAATAATGGAACAGTTTATCTGTGCAGTATGTATTATTCTTAGGTTAGGGATGATGAAAATCATGATATTTTGAAAATGAAATTTTGAAGTTTTGTAAATTTTAATATGGTAAAACTGCACTATCAATATTCAGAACCAAAAATATAACAGGTTTAAACGATTCAAGGTAAAGTGAAAGAAAGAAAAACATGACATATTTATTTACTTGTGATTGAAAATAAGTTGTGCACTATAAGTCTGCAAATAACCAATTCTGAAAAAACACACATAACCTATTCCAAAAGAGTCCAGGCAATGAGTATAAGAAAATTGACATATTTATTTATGTGAGAGTGAAAATACATTGTGCATTATAAGCTTGTCTGTTTGTATTTGTAGTATTGAAAAAAATTAATAATAATCTAATTTTAAGTTTATGACATTAAATTGGTGTATGAAATCTCTTGTTTGCTAGATAAGAGATTTTTTAGTGCAGCCATTTAACTACTAAAATCTAAGAAAATTGACATATTTATTTATGTGAAAGTGAAAATACATTGTGCATTATAAACTTGTCTGTCTGCATTTGTATTTGTACTACTACCAATAATAATCTAATTTTAAATTTATGACATCACATTGGTATATGAAATCTCTTTATTTGTGAGATAAGAAATTCTGTCGCCCAACCATTTAACTACTAAAATCTATGTAGATATAGATAAGATACCCATTTATATTTACCCATCTATATTTAAAACTACTATGGCAACCCCTCTTATTTGAAACTCTCTCTATTTGAAACTACTATAGCAGCACCAATACTGTTTATGCATTATGCATTCTTAGTCATTCTGCATATTTACCCATCTATATTTAAAACTACTATAGCAACCCCTCTCTATTTGAAACTACTATAACAGCACCAATACTGTTTGATGCATCATGCATTCTTAGTCATTCTGCATTGCTGGAGATCAGCCTTTTCAGCTGCCTTTTCTTTTGCTGCAGTAAAGGATAAGCTTTCTGATAGTCCAGAATGGCCATCAATAAATGCCGGAACGAGAACTCGGGCCACAGAACGGGTGTCACATACAGGAACGTAAAAGAAGATTGCCACAACAGAAAGTTACTGAGCCTTATCTCCCCAGATGTTCGGATCAACAGTTGGGGCTCTTCACAGTTTGCGGTGTAAAGATGTCTCTCAATCTCCTCTGCTGTAACTGAAGATTGAAGACCATGAATTTCTTTTAATACTGCACCATCATCGTCGTCTCGGCTGTGAAAACCATTGTTAGCGAATTCGTGTTTTTCATGAACTTCAATCATCCTGGACACAACTTCATGCCGGACATTTTCTACTGCTTTGACGATTTCCTGAGTGGAAGTGTAAGGGGCGAAAATATTAAGAATGGCCTTCTCATTGCCTTGGCTGATAGCCATGGCTTCCTCTGCTGCTCTCCTGACGCTCTCGGGAAGAAGGCTCAGCTCTCCCAGTATCTGCACGCGAATTCCATATTCTGTGACGATACTTTCTTTCTGTATCAGCGCTTCCAGCTTCTCCTGCATCAGATTCATCAGCGTCGCGACCTCTTCCTTCGATCGCTTGAAATTCTCGATGCTGAACGCGTACACGCTGACGCATTTGACGCCTAGGTCATAGCAATCCCTCAAGGTATACATGAGGCTGCTGTATCCGAATTGATGGCCGCTCGTCCTCTCCATCTGACGACGGGCTGCGTATCTTCGATTTCCGTCCATGATGATGGCAACGTGATTAGGAATCGGGCCGGAGATTATCATCCAGATAAACCATCGTCTTATCAGTTCGCAGATCGCGTTAACGCCTGAGGCGAAGCCTCCTGCAACGAAAGATCGCAGGGCGGCCACTTCCATCTTGAAGACACTGCATTTGTTATCTATTTTGGCCTTTCATAAATACTGCATTCCCTTTCCCGACCATAGAATTTATTTTACTTCTATATTTTACCTACATATTTTCCTTCCAAATATCCTGCGGTCCTCGTGAATTTCAAAATGTCAAAGAAAAGATTCTTGGTTTGGTGGGGGACATGTTTGATGGGTGATAGGTTTGGTGCTTAGTTCTTTCATTCACAGGTTTGCATAATGGTTAAGAACATGTGTTTCCTCCTAAGAGGTTATAAATTCAAATCTAAAGAGGGTAGGGTATGTATACATCCGTAGACTTGTCTTATTATTATTATACAATTTAATGTTTAAGTTTAAGTGGCCTAATGTTTAAAAAAAGATTCTTGTCCCACAAACAAGGGAGTTTCATACACCAATTAATATCTGGCTTAACAAAATATATATTTTATTTTTATTTATTCAATTAAAATAATTTTGTTATTTTGTTTTTGGATTTGTATATGATCAAAATTAATTCAACCATAATCCAATTTAATTAATATATAATTAAAATATGTTTAAAAATAAAATACTTTCAAACAAATTTTTAAATAATATTTTATCATATATTTTTGTAACATATTTTTTTTATATATAAAAGTGAGATGTTCTATTATTGAAAATATGGTTATGACTAAGTACTTAATATACAAAAATAAAATAAACAATATGAAGAGACTTCTTAATATAATTTCAAATTCTAATGAAAAACACTTGTTATTGGGTTGGTAAAAAGATGCCAAGTGTGGGCTAAATCATTGGAGAGTCAATGAAAATATCACTTGCAAATTAATGATAATATTAAAAATATTATTACATTTAAATTTAAAATGAAATTGTGGTGCAATAAAGAAATATAGGATAATAGAAAATTAAGATATTAAAAAGAGGTAGTCAACCCTAATTTAGAAGATCAAAAGTTTCTTTATATTTTAACCAATGTAAGAATATCTCTCTATTTTAAATAGTGCAAAGTATAAAATCAATATTTGAAACTAAGAGGGTTGAAAATAAAAAGCATTTTCTCTTAAAAATGTCCTTTGTGCACCCACATTCTACATTTGATCACAATTCCAAAAAATTCTATGGTGTTTCTAACCTTTTAACTCATCAAAACTCCATACCTTGTAAAGTCTCATAAACCAAAATTGGTGTACTAAATCATATTAATATTGTTCTTAAAATATACATTTATTCAACATTAACTAAGAGAAAACATTAAAAAGAGATTGTGGTGGGATAAATAATTATAGGATATTAGAAAATTAAGATACTAAAATGAGGTAATCAGCCCTAATTTAGAAAATAGAAAGTATATTTTCATTTTAATGAGTGTAAGAACATCTCTCTATTTTAAATAGTGTAAAATAGAAAATCCACATTTGAGACTAAGAGGGTTGAAAATCAGAAACACTTTCTCTTAAAAATGTCCTTTGTACATCCACATTAGATCACAATTCTGAAATATTTATTCTTTCTAATCTTTTAAC
>SNQJ01S0028626.1:32622-46168 GCA_010110895.2 Picea sitchensis | reverse complement strand
TTGTTTTATTTGTTTTAAAATTAGCTCAGCATCACCATAAACTATCAAATGTTTCATTTTTAGTTTTCTTGCAGCTTCTAATCCTAAAACTAAAGATTCATATTCACACACATTATTGGTATAATCAATATCCCATTGTAATCTATAAGAAAAAGGGATGTAATGCTCATCCACTGGTGCCGCAAATAAAACTCCATCTCCTGCTCCTTCGCAAGATGAAGCACCATAAAAGAACATTTTCCGCATCATACCTCTAAAATTTATATTTTTCTTTGAAAATTATATTTTTTTATTTTCTTCTTCTATACATTCATCAAAATCATCATCTATGGATAATATACAATTGCCTAGACTTGATAAACAACATAGAATGAATAGTTATTAGGGTTTTGGTGGTCACTTACAATATAATCCAGTCGAGTTTCTCCGTACAATCGAGTAAATTGTCCACCAAAAATTGGAATTGTAGCATATGGCATGTCTAGCTGGATCGATCCTCCTAACTTGGCACCCCAAGATCTTCATAAAAGCATTCCATAATTGGTAGGAACATCAAAAACAACCACATCCATAAGAATAATTTTCACAGGAACCTGAGCAAGATTTACAACTAAATATTTAATCATACCCAGACACTTAACCTTTCTAGAATCAAAAGAGTATAGATCTTGATAAGGTCTGGTAATTTGAAGGCCCAATTTTTCCATGATAATATTAGGCATCAAATTATGTGAAGCTCTTGAGTCTAACATCCAATTCTGTAGTAAATGATCGTGCATAATCAATGTAATATAGAAAGGAGAAAACAAATCTTTATTATTCTCAATGTGTGGTCCAAACATGATTGTAGGTTTTTCATCCTGCAAGTTGATAACATCATCTTGTAATTCAACATCATAATTTTTTTTTGCTTTTGTGATTTTCTTTTTATAGATTGGATTTCTAGCAAGTTCAACCAGAGGAATTGGAATTTTAAGTTCATTCAGTTCATTTTCTAGATGGAAAGTCCCAATTGATTTTTCAATTTCCCTTGTCTGAACTCCAACTTCTTTATTTTCTGGCTTCTTCGTCTATACTTCTTTTGTTTCAACTTGCTTTATCTGGGCAACTTGCGTTTCAGTTGATGGTTTTGTAATTGTTTCCTTATTTGATTTGTAACAAGTATTTATAGAACTTTTTTCTCTTGACCTCAAATCATATTTATGTTGGAGCTCGACCATTATTGAATCAACAAGACCTTTGTATGTAGAGTCTCCCAAATTGTTGATATTTTCATCCTCATAAAATAAAGATTCCAGATCTAAGGATTTTTCATAATTTTGTTTGGTTAGGTGAGGCTCAAGATCATCATCACTGAGGTTGTTTAGATCTTCATCTAATTTGTCATAATCTTTCACTTCATCTCCCTGTATGAGATTCTTAGTTTTAAAAGGAGCTTGAATCTTTTGTTCCTCATTCTTTATTTGTCTTTGTTGTATCTGAGGATTTATGTTAGGATTTCTCCTGAATTGATTTCTAGCATATGGATCAGTTTTGGATTTTTCCATTTCCATCCTAGATTTTTTTTTTGAAAAGTCTTTAATAATTTTTTCCATCTCGTCTTTCCATCTCGTCCATTTTTTCCTCTGAAGAATTTTTTCCATAGCCAGAGGGCCCTTCTTGTTCTTTAAAACGCTTGTGTTCTCTTGTTCCTATCTCAACTTTATTTTTTAACTTTCCAAATTCTATGATATTGGATTCAATATCTATAGCATCATCTTGCATCCCTGCTAAATTAGTGGCTCTTATTTCTCTCAAAAGTAGAGCAAAATCAAAATCAAAAGCCCCTGCAAAAGTGACTTTTGCAGCTCATTGAGAAGGTTTAACTTCAGTCAGGATCTTGTGATAAAGTTTATTACATATTTGAATAAAATCTAGGATGGTTTCAGATGTTTTATTTCTCAAGTCTCTGAATCTTGTTAAGTAATATAGATGATATTTTTTCTCACACCATTGCCTTAAGAAGGTATTTTATTATGATATTTTTTCTAGATCATTATATTATGGTATAGAGTCTAGTGGAAGTCCTTTGAACAAAGTTCTTACTTGTCCTTCAAACGTTTGTGCTATAGTCTCATGTAAACATATTCATGCTTAATACTAGGGATATCAGCGAATTGGTCAAAAAATGTTATATGCTCTGTTGCTATCAAATCCCCTTCACCCGTGAATTTAGGGAGGCTCTTCATGTAATTGTCAAGCAAATAATGTAGGATAGCAGGAAGATCCAAGGGAGCATATATAGCAGCGAACTTGGAAAACATACTTGGAGGATAAGCTAGTATATTTCCATGTCCACTAGCCCCTCCACCTCTGGCACCTCCAGCACCATCCATTGAAATTCTAGGAGAAGAAATTCGACTAAACAGGAGATTATCAAAAACTTCAAAACACTGATCTACTAAACTTTCGACTGCTTTGGGACGGTGTGAATGAAGTTAAGTTAAATTATTGTAAGGTTATGGAAGATCTAAATGAGGGGGAAAAAGAGAACTTGAACTCGATCTCTTAGATTTACCAAATGTATAGATAAGAAAATCAATAGGGGATGAATCTGAGTATAAAAAGTAATCTTCAGGGTTTTTGGAAATAAAAACTTTTACTTCGGGAAGAGAAAGAATCGACTATGTACAAAAGATATTAGGGATTGAAAAGGATTCTTTGTTTTCGCTGGTAAAAGTATCTATCAACGAGATAGGGGTGGTTTGGATAATTTCAAATTTTACTTCAGGAATAATTCCTTCCGAAGTTTCTAATTTAACTTCAGATTTACTTGTTGATGCTTCTGCAGAATGGACTTGTTGATATTTTTCTTTAAGACTTAGTTCTTCAGTGGGAATATTAACATTAACTTGTGTAACCTTTGGTTGGTAGATCTTAACTGTTGATGTAGAAGTTTGTCTAAGATATCCCTTCGGTTTCAACAACTTTTCGGGATCCAAAACTGGCATAGTCTGCTTTTCGTCTAGGTTTTTCCTGGTATTTTTTCAACCAAATGCCATATTTTCCTACAATGCAGTCACCAAGTGAAATATAAAGTGAGCCTTATCCATGTATTCAATATTTTTTCACCATAAAAGACCAAAATTTAACTTTGTCATTCTCCTAGGGAAAAAATGATTTTGTTTCTCTGTCCCCGGCAACGGCGCCAAAAATATGTTGTTCCTGAGATTGATTCTAGGCTCAACGAATAATGTCAAGCATCAAAGATTTAAATGAAATGTTTTATAAGTGATTTCTTCTACATAGATTTTTCTGAGAAATAACTTTAAGTGAAATTTATGATAAGACAGTATAGAGGCAGTATCTCATTATCTGAGTCATAAATTTAATTTCAAATGATATAGAAATTATTGGCAAAAATGTTAAAATAAAGAAAGGTATCAATTACAGATAAGTATTACCTCATTTGCAGTAGAATAAAGATATAATATGTACCCTTGAAAGAAGGTTAATAATGCAACAATTCACATAGATCAGAGGTCTTGTTTTTACTCATAGTAAGAACAGAGGAAAAATTGTAACTGAATGGACTTCTGATGTATTAATATCACAATAGATGTATTACTAAATTAATCATCCAGTCTTCAATAACTACATAATGAATCTAATAAGAGATGGAAACAAATGGAAAACACATAACTCAAATGAAACGAAACTTAGAATCTCTATCTGCTCTTGTATTAATATTCAATAGGTTCTCTCTTTTACATTAGGCCATAAGTAGCCATGAATAGATCTAATATCTATCTATTTATACAAAAATTGTCTCAACTAAAAGTAGTTAGACTTTCCACAATATCTTCTCTAAATATAGAATACAATCCGAATGGAAAAAAAAATGCAGATATTGTTGATTTATGATTTGATGTGATGGCACTTCATATTCTCCTTCATTTTCTCCCAACCACACTTTCTTTCCTCTGTTCATTCAACTAGGTACACATATCCATCAAGGCTACCAAAAATCTCGAAGGTTCAATATTCTCGTTCAATTCGAAGGAAAACACCTTCTTGTGTACTAGTGGTAGCTTCTCCTGGATCTTCTTTACTGCCTATAATGTAATTTGATACTTTGAATTAGGCTTCACCAACAAGTCATTAATCATACGAAAATCAATCTGATTCATCTATTAGATGACATATTGAATTTTTTCCTTATTTTTTCTGGAGTTTTCCTTATTCATTTCTATTTTGATCTGCCCAAGTGCCTTTAAGATATAATTTCCTTCAAATTCAACCAATTGTTTTTCTACAAAAGACAGGGCATTCAGACAAGTCTCCTTTGCCTCTCTGGAAAGCTTCTTTCTTTCTTCTAGGTTTGTCTCCCAAAATTTCAAGGCCATTTCACCCTTCACTTGTTCATATTGTGAGAAAGGGGCGAGACCAGGGATATTGGATTTCTGCCTCCATATAATATATTCATGAAACTTGGATCTAGCCACACTGGAATTCTTTTCTTTCACATAAATACTTTTCAGAGAATTATTTATTGCCTGATAGTATTTCTGAATAGTATCCACCTTTTGATATAGATCATGTTGGACAACTTCCAGTTTCTCATTGATTTCAGATTCTTTTTCTTTTAAAGCAGTGATGTCTATTGTTGTGTTCTCCATTATGACTAATTTGTCCTGCATATGTTCTATCAAATTGTCCCACTGAGTAATCATGGCTTTTCTAGTCTGTGAATTCTGGTAAATCAACTCGAGTTTCTTTTGTAACTGTTTCATCTACTGCTAATAATTTAACCTGATTTTCTCTATGTCATGACTCATTCTTCTCTTGATAACATGTTTTGTGCTTAGCATTTCATTCTGCAATTGTTCCACCAAGACAGGTTTTTCTTGCAGTTTCTTGGTTAGATTATCCACTAACCATTGGTTGGCAGTGGAGAAGGCCCCTAGTGAATCTACAACCTCCTTGGCAAACTCTGGATCATTTTGGCCTTTTCCATCATACACTATTTTTGGCCTTTTAGTAACTACTTCATCTTTTTGCTGAGATTTTTTCTTTACAATAGCTTTCCTTTTCTTGTTGAAAAAAAAACTTGAGGGAGGCATTTCTTCAGGAAAGACAGGAGTAAGTTCATCTATGTGAACAACCTATGAACTAGGAGTTTTAAAACTGGTCACTAAAGGAGTTAATGAGGGAATATGAAAGATAATTGCGGTGGAGCTTTCTGGAACTACTATGCTTGGGATGTCAGTAGAAGTAATTGGTATTGAAGGAGTTAAAACTTGTCCCTGATTCATGAAAGCTTCAAAGTGGGATAATATATATTGATCATTTAGACCTAACAGTGATGTTTTTATCTCTTTAAATAATCCATCTGAACTCTTCAATACTTCTTCAATTTTGTTCTCAGTGGAACAACTTGGTTGAGATTCTATGGATTTAGCTTCCCATGAAGATGGAATGGGCCTTAACTCTCCTTTTAAAATCTTAGGAATTTTTTTTTGTCTATGCTTTTGGAAGATGAGGAAAACAACATGTTGGTCAGGAGGAAATCTATTTAGAACTTCTTCATATGATATAGCTCCCCTAAAAACCTCATCATAAGGAGACTCTTTGTGGATGTATCTTTTCATGTTGAATTGAGCCAAATGATTCTCTACCACCTTATGTGGATCATGTCTTTTGAATTCGATGTCAACTAATTGGACATCTTCCAAGGCTGCAGCCTCGACTTCGGTATGACCAAAATATAACAATGTAAACATACCAACTTGAATGGTAAAAGTTGGACATACCTTTTTCTGAGCCACTTTCAATTCCTTAGTGATTCCTCTTTCTATTGTTTGGTATGCCACTTCTCGGCACACCATCTTGTTAGGTAAAAATTTTGGAAGGGCATGAGGAATGGAGAAACAAAACACTCTAATGTAAGAGAAGTTCTCTTCAATGTACCAGTCTGCAAATGTGCCTAAGTTTACCATAATCTTCTCTGAAATCCTGTGCAGCAGGTGGACATAGATAACTATATGAATAGGTACCACTATGTTGTGACAACTCTCATAAAATAAATCCTTAGCATTTTCTTCCCATAGTTTGGAGTTGTAGAAATGTATAGGCTCAGAACTAGCCGGGTTACAACTCCAGTTCATGAGGGGAAATGGGGTCATGAAGAAAATGACATCCATGATGTATGCAGACATGTAAAAAGGAGCAGGTTTCCATTTTTATTTCAATGATTGGTACTCGGCAACCTCCTTGGCCAAGTTGTCCAACAACATTTTTTCCTAGTTGAAAACATAGTCTTCGACCACTTCATTCATTATAGCCACCCACTCAACTGAGAAATTCCCATAGTTTTTTATTTCAAATAAACGACAGAGAATCATGGCTATATATACGATATGATCATCCAAGGACGTCGTGGAATACATACCATGAGTGTCGGTTTTGAACTTGGTGGGATTTCCCCACCAGGTCTTGATTATATCATGACCATATTTGTCGTATTGAGTGCATTCGTTTCTCTCAAAATACAAAAGAAATGTTGCATTGTAATTATATTTGGGTGTATAAGAAAGTTTATACATTACTTGTAGGTACTCCGGTCGAAAAGCACCGACGGAGGTCTTCTAGTAACTGATAATGCTTCTGGTTTGAATGTCGACGTGCTCTAGAGCCCATCTTATCATATCATTATAGGGTATAATCTTCGGTCATGCAACAATCTTGTGTATTTCCGACTGTGCTACCATAATGATCTTTACTAAGAAGGAATCATCTTATTCCTCGGTAGAATCGTTCGAAGAAATAAGAATCTCATGTTCTGACATATCGTAGACCTACTTCCAAGACTTGCTAGATTCTATAATTTGTGAAGTGGTGTCTGATAGAACGTTTGTGTTTGGATTGGAATCATCTACTGATGCATCTTGTTTTTTTGCATCTTTGCGTGGCACCATAATCCTCAGGGAAATGAAATTAATCTTCTTGAAACAAGAGAACTCTATATGCTCTTACTTGCTGAATGAAAAATTCTAATTGAAAATGGTAAAATGACTTGAGATTCAAAATGTTTTATTCATAAAGTCTATCAATCTTCATATTTATTTACTGGCAGAGAGATTATTAAAAATATAATGGAATTTATTACCTGGAAAATCACAATATTTACTCAAATCTTTAACTTTAGCCAATCATAATTGTCATTAATACTTCGACGGCTTGGTGTTCAAAGGTTTTGAATGTAAGAGGGAAGAAATCTCCTGAAGGCCGAAATCTTGGAGAAGTTAATCTCTAATTAATCACTTTTATGTTTTAATTAATTTTTCTTTAAACATTGTATTAGCCTTAAGTACTTCGAAAGTTTAGTATTCGGGGGTTTTTGATGGAGGATGATAGAAATCCTCTGAAGTCTGAATTCCCAGAGTAAACATTCGAACCATTATATATATTTCGGGGCTTCAGAACTCTAGAGCTCCGGAGCTACGAGATTTCATATGTTTAAAAGTGCAGTTCATACTTCGATAGTTCGATGTTCAATATTTTTGGATGTAGCACAAGAGAAATATCCCAAAGACTGAATTTGTAGAGTGATTAATTAATACTTAATCATGATTAATTAAAGTTGTTAAATTTTTTAATAACTCTGACACTTTGATACTTCGACGGTTGTGAACCCAATATTTGTTTAAACTCCCAAAGGGACATCTCTCAGAGTGACGTGGAAGATATGATGTAAATCTTAGCGATGTGTCAATAAAGGAGGGGTGACACGTGTCACTTGAAATCGTGTGAATAATCTGATACAAATGTTAAAAATAAGTGCCATGTGTCAGCCCAAGAAAAGATTTAATGACATGTGTCCTATGACTTCATTCGTAAGTACTTTTAGAAATTATTATGAGGAATTTTCTTCAATACTTCATAGATTCAGGGTTTTTGTTGTTTACTTTTCTTGAAACTCCCAAAGCACGAAGCTCTGAAGTGACCATTAAAGGTTTTCCTTTAAAAATTCAGGAGGATTTTATATTCTGGAGATCACAAGAACCGTTTGATCAACTTAGTGCAACACATCGACAAGTGATATTGTAATCACCTTATTAATATATAACGACCAAGGATTTATTTAATTAAAAGGCAATTTCCTAAGTTTTTTGGTGAAATTTTATTCCTAATAGGCAGAAACAAAAGAAACAAAAGTTCAAAAATTCTAAGTGTTCTAACATGTGGGATATTGTTTCGAGACCTGAGGGGAAGTTTGTCATGAATTCCAAGTGGATATATAATATCAAATACACAATTGACGGAAGCATTGAGAAGCAAAAAATGAGATTTATTGCTAGAGTATTCTGTGAGGTGAAGGGAATAGATTACAAGGAGACATTTGGTCATGTTTCCCTATACAATTCTATCCAAACGACTATTTACCTTGCAACATCCATTGGTTGGAGAATACATCAGATGGATGAACTCACAGGCTCACATGTCTTCATTTTCATCTCCTCTGTCATCAGAATGCACCTTTGTTTCCCCCATCTACAAATTTAATTCTACTTATAATTATTTTATATAGCGGGTTCAAGGACCAATGGACTCACGAGATCACATGTCTTCCCTTTCATCTTCGCTATCATCAAAATGAACCTTTAGTTTTTCCATGTATAAATTGAACTCTACTTATAATTATTTTATGTTGTGGGTCTGCGGACTAGCAGACTCGCGGGCTCACATGTCTTCCTTTTCATATCGGTTGTCATCAAAATGAACCCCCATCTCCTCTACCTCCATAATGAACCATACTTAGTCATTTTTGGGGTTTTCACAGATCAACGGTTTGGTTTTAATCAAACATTGAGTGGATGATCCACACTTACCTTATCCTTCCACTTTCTTAATCCAATAGATGATATTTCTCTCAATCTTCTTACCTAGATTGAACGACTGATGAGATTTGGAGATTTTGCAATTTTGTGAATCTTGCAGTTCCTAACCTTTCAACCTCCCAAAGGATTACCTACCAAAATGGTAGTAAAGTGATGATGACCACCTACCGTCACTTAACACCTCTCACTTGCTCTTCCTTCCACTAATGTTATATCTGATGGTTAGCATTACTCTCGAAGTTCCCTAGATCAACGGTCTGTATTTCTTCGTTGATCTGGCCTCCCTTTGTCTCAACACTTAACTCACTTTCATATTTTCATTTCCAATGGCCTCATTGGTCATCAATAAACCTCTTTGATGGATGTCTATATATTTCCTTCATTTAACTCTCAACCTCATTGCAATCAATGACCACGTTTTAATCCTCTGTTGGATGGACGGTCAACATTTTTTCGTTCTTTAATTTCCACATGTTTCGTCCTTTGATATTCAGGATGGTTTTGCAACTCAAACCATATAAATCCCAAAGTAAAACCCAATGAATTACTTACCCCACTAGTTGATCAGACAGTTGATAACGGTCCCAATATATCTTTAATCTATGGCTCATGTGATTTCAACACTTCGTTCCTTTTCCTAGTCTCCAATAATCATCGAAGTGGAGAAGTTCTAGAGTCTCAAAACTTATACTATCCTTCCACTACTTGATCCAATGATTGAGAAGGGTCTCTAATAGATCCTTGATCTATGTCTCATGTTATTTCACAATTTTGTGCATCTTCCTTGTCTCCAATAATCGCTTAAGTGGCAAAGTTCTGGAGTCCCAAAACTTTATATCTCCATATTGACTTCGATCAACGATTGGCGATCATATACACGATCTGATGGTTGATATTTCTTTTGAATTTAAGGTGAGATCTGATGATCCTCATTGATCTAGCTCCTCAATCCAATGATCCAAATTTCTCTTGGCCCCAACTGTTGTGATTTATCTCAAGAAAGAGGGAACAATCATGATTTCAAGATCCTTCTATAGAGCACTCTATATTTTGCACAATCCTCACACTCCTCTCATGATATTTTCCTTGGACCAGTCCAAGGTCTCATTAACTGCAAACTCCTCCTACGTCTAGAAATTTTGCATGTTAACTGATGCGCTGCGCTTATGAGCTTTGTATTTCATAACATAAGGCTCCAAATTTGTTCTCTTGCCTAGATTACACGTGATAGGTATCTCTCTCTCTCTCTCTTCTCTTGCCTAGATTACACGTGATAGGTATCTCTCTCTCTCTCTCTCTCTCTCTCTCTCTCTCTCTCTCTCTCTCTCTCTCTCTCTCCTCATTCCGATTCCTCAAATGTTTTTCCACCATTTCTTCCTCCTTTTAACGATTTCAATGATTATCCACTTGCAATAAATAATTCGAGAATCTCTCTCTCTTTCTGTTGATAGAAAACATAGGGTTTATTGATCCTGCTAAAAACCATATCCCATCTTGGAATTATCAGGTTCCTTCCACAATTTCTAAGATCTCATATATGCTCTTCTCTACACAAAATAACATTTTTCATTGCATTTCCATATGCAATAGCCTCATCAGGTTTAATGCTCTTGAAAACCTCTTTTGCAATTAGTATAGCAGGGTATTTTAATAGAGTTATAGTCTGAATGGACTTATCTGGATTATAGACCCAGATTAATCCTTGTTGACATCAATGACAACATAACACCATGTTGCTATCAATAACCATTAAAGGGGGAGAATGTTGCTATCCACTACAAAATTACAATTTTGAATGCCACAAATGCAATAATTATGGTCACAAATCTAGTGACTGTAGACTACCAAAGGATCCCATAGAAACTTTCAAAATTCAAGAAGAAAAGCATAAGAAGCTATGGAGAAAATATGAAGTACAAAAAAAAAATATGATGAAGATAGTGCACCTGAAATTGATGAAGATGAGAATAGAAGAATGATGGGTGACATTTTCCAATAAGGAATGTGAAAACTAGAGTTTTTCATATAAAGTGGATCAAGCTCAAGAAAGGGGAGTTCCTAAAACAAAATATGACACAAGTGTAGTTCTTGATGATGTCCTACAAATAAATAGTTCATTAGTCAATGAAAAGAAAATGCAAAAAGAACATTCTAAACAAGAAGATGAAGAATTTTATGTTGCACAAAACAATGATAATGATGGATATTCAATAGCAGACCAACCAAAAGAATTGAGTGATGATAATCTTGGAATCCTTGCAATGTTATTTTAATGATCTACTAAAATCCCCCCTCAACAGAAAATACAAACACAAGAAAGGATACAATACACAGTAAAGGATACAATAAACATTTAAAAAATTTAGTGCCCTTTAAATTGAGAAGATATCTCCAACACATTGACTTTTCCACTGGATTACATGGCATGTAGAAATTAATAATCACAACCAACCTATTAATCTTCTTGGATCGAAACTGGGTAAGAATCCAATGCTAGGTTTTGTAAAAAAACTATAAATTTACCTTATTTGTATTCCATATAGTGAAAAAAAATCTGAAATCCCCTCGAGAGTCTATGATTGTGGATTCACTTGTGTTCCAAAGGATTTTCCGAAGTCTTATTACTTCTCATCTGCATTCATTTTGGTCTCCTAGATCAGGAGTATTTGGGGCTTTTCAGAGTGAACTAGATCTTTGGCAGTTTATAGCTTGGGGTTGCTACTAAGTGCCCTACAGTTCTAGGAGACCAATGTCAATATCTGGAAGGGTTTGAATGTGAACCCCATTTATTTATTGCATTTCCTCCAATATTTGTGTTCTTTTTGGATCACCCCATCATTTTGGGAATAGTTTATTGTGACCCCAACATAATGTCTTTGTTGGCTTTCTCTTCACAAACAATTTTTTCTTCTTTTGTTATGAATATTCTAGGGATATTTTCTTCGGAAACCTTATCTCCCAGCTCCTCATCTCTAATGCCCTCATATTCCAAATGATACTTTACTTCATAGAAGGCTACCTCTGCATTGATAAGTAAATCCACGTCCTCCATCTTCAACTCCGGATGAGAGACTGTCGCTTTCTCTGGAACATCAAACAAAACCCTCTTCCCCTCTCTATATCCTCATTTTTCCATGGAGAACATCCGATGTTAACCAAAATAGGAACAAAGGATGGTTAGAATGAAGGAGTCTCTAAGGTGAGCGAACCCTCACCAATAATGACTAGAGATTCATTTTCAACGACATCCACCTCTGGGGACAAAATTTCAAAGTGATTTTCAGTGATTGTTGTACTTCCTTGATGCATATTCCCATTGTTTCTTGCTAGAGTTTTCGAACTGCCAATGGATGGACCATCCATCGAGCCAGAAGGGGGCAGATGTTTGATACCAAAAAATCCAAATTTATTTGAACCTCTTTCCATTGTTCCTCCTTGCTAGAACTAGAAGGAGAGGGTTTTTTGACCTTCTTACAATTTTTGGCAAAATTCTCATATTCATTGAAAATATTGCACTTCAATGGAAGTTATTCATGGTCTAATTCTTGCACATGTTGCCAGTTATCCAAGGTAATGAGCACGACTTTAGGGATCCCTTTCTATAAATCAACTTCAACACAAATCCTTGCACAAGAGAATATGTTCCCCTTTGGTTCACCATGATCTATAGATTTCCCAATACATCTCAAAGCATCATCAATCCAGCAGTGTAGAGGAAGATGTAGGAAACAAACCCACATTGGCACTGCTAAAGGAACATCATTCTTAGGGATGAAATCAAGAGTCCATTGGTTGAGGTGCATTCCCCTCTCTCCTAACAAGTACGAACCACTACGAAAAATCAAATCACGATCTTCTTTGATTTCAAAAAGGAAAGAAAAATAACCCTCGCCCACAAAGAAAATGATGAAGATAAGCATGTATGAGAGGTCTCCAACTTTTTTCCAACTCTTTTTCCACCATATTCATAGAGGGCCATATGTGAGTGAACTATCAAATCAATCCCCGATCAACTAAAGTTATGGCTTTCTTCCTTGTAGAGGAAGGAGGAAAGGAAATATTGTGCATCTCGTCCAACTTTTTAACAAAGTTTAAATCTTGTGGCTTCAGTTGTTTGACATAAGTGGTCACCATCAATTGAAAGGCCAAGGTGCCATCCTCTGGAGGAGGTTGTCTCCACAAACCCACCCCATCTCCAACTATCATCCTTGGCGATCCAGAACCATGCTTTTAGGAACAACACGTAGTATTTTAAACACCAAATATAGTGCTTAGTATTTTTTTGTAATTATTTTTCACTTATGGATTATACACACTTTTCTTCCTATATTTTTTTCTATGTGGAAATTTGGAACAACGGAGTACACCCTTAAGTTTAAACAATCTCTTATCGTTTGGAAATTTAATATTGAATTTTTCAAAAGAATACATATTAATATAATATTAGATAGTAAAAAAATAAATATGATGTTAATTGGATGTAACTTTAATGATTGTGAGGAAATGTTGTTACCCTCCTCATTGAGGTGTAAATCCCACTTTTCAACATATTTTATCTTAGTTAATTATAAATAAATGTATATTTTAAGAATATTATTAATATGATTTAGTACACCAACTTTGGTTTATGAGACTTTACAAGGTAAGGAGTTTTGATGAGTTAAAAG
>SNQJ01S0028625.1:23240-41338 GCA_010110895.2 Picea sitchensis | reverse complement strand
CATTGAGTTATCCTTTTAACTCTTTTTACCTTTTCATTAAGTCAACTTAAAAATATAACATTAGTTTGGTTGAATTTTCCCCTTTGTGTGAGACTATGGTCTAGTGGGGATGCCTAGACCACTAAGTCTCCCCAAACCTCTTCATCAATAGGTGGGGGACATTACAGTCTCCCCTACTAGAAATTGTTTGTCCTCAAGTAATTCCAAACCTGTCTCACGTACCACCTGTTCATTCTCCCACGTGGCATCCTCAATGGGTAGATCCTTCCATCTGATCAGGTACTCTTTGATGCTTCTCTTCCTGAGCCTCTTCTCCCGAACCTCCAGTATCTCCTCCGGAATCAAAAAAAGTTTCCCATGTTCGTCCAAAGGAGGAAACACCTCAATGGGTGTGATGTGTTGGCCGATGGCCCTCTTTAGGCAGGACACATGGAAGACATTGTGTATCCTGTTGCCCTGTGGAAGCTCCAACTCATAAGCTATGAACCATACCTTCCTATTTATCCTGTAGGATCCAAAGAACCATGGTTATAGCTTCTCCACTCCGCTTATTTTTATAGAATCATGCCTGTATGGTTGGAGCCTTAGATAGAATAAGTCATGAACCTCAAAGGTACGCTCAACTCTGTGCTTATCTGCTTGGACCTTTTGTTGGTTATGTGCTCTCTGTAAATGATCCTTTATCATTCTGAGGATGTCCTAACTCTATTGCACCCAATCCTGTACCATCGGAGCCCTGTTGTCACCAAAAGAAATATCTACGAAAGAGAGTGGATCATATATATATAATGACCTGAACGGTGTCATGCCTATGGACATGTGATGGGTGGTGTTGTAGAAGTATTCTCCCAACTGCAACCAACTGACCCACTCTTTCTACTTCCCTGCCACATAATTCCTGAGATAACCTTCCACCCATTTGTTGACTATCTCTGTCTGTCCATCCGTCTGAGGATGATAGATGGTACTAGGGGTCAAGGCCGTACCAACTAGTTTGAACAACTCCTGCCAGAACGTACTCATGAATATGCTATCTTTGTCACTGACAATGGTTTTGGGTAGACCGTGTAGTCTGAAGATCTCCCTAAAAAACAATTCGGCCACCTGTGTTGCACTGAAGTATGTGGCTATGGAGAGGAAGTGTGAAAACTTCATCAACCTATCCACTGTTACGTAAATGCAGTCTTTCCCATGCACCCTTGGAAACCCTGTAATGAAATCCATGGATATGCTTTCCCACTTATGCTTTGGGATGGGTAGGGGTTGCAGTAGTCATGTCGGGTGAGTGTGCTCATCCTTGTTTTCTTGGCATGTCGTACACTCCTTGAAATGCCTCATTACATCCTCCTTGAGGCCCTTCCATGAGAACCTCTTCCTCGCCTTCCTGTATGTCTTACCAATTCCTTGGTGCCCTGCCATTGGTGAGTCATGACATGCCTGTAACACTTTGGCCTTGAAGGTCGATCCAGTAACCAAAAAGATTCGGCCCTTGTAATAGATGAGGTCGTCAATGATCCTGAAGTTATCGTCCTGTACTTGCCCATCCATTAGATGACAAGAAAACTAATCCTTTGCATACTCAATCACGAAGTGGTCCTTCCAATCAACAGACACATTTGTCATGGCATAGATGGATGGCCTTCTAGACAATGCATCAACCACCACGTTGTTCTTCCCTTTGATAAATTCAATGTCAAAGACATAGGCCTATATTCTGCTTACCCATTTTTGTTTCCTTTCATTTAAGTCCTTCTGCTCCAATAGGTACTTAAGAGTGTTATGATCTGATTTGACCACAAACCGTGCCCCTACCATGTATTGCCTAAATTTGGCTAGAGCGTGCATGATAGCCATCATTTCTTTGTCATAAATGTTGTAAAGTAGCTCAGATCCCTTGAGGTTTTGGCTCTCATAGGCAAGAGGGTGCTCGTTTTGCATCAGTACGACCCCTATACCTTCTCTTGGGGCATCACACTCTAAGGTAAAAGGCTGGCCGAAATCTGGTAGGGTTAAGACTGGGCACGTGCTCATCACCTTTTTCATGTTTTAAAATGTAAATTGAGCCTCCTCACTCCATTTGAAGGCTCCCTTCTTAGTCAAATCGATCAAGGGTGCTCAAAGCTGAGAGAACCCTTTGACAAATTTCCTCTAGTAAGTGCACATGCCTAGATATCCCCTTAATTCTATGAGTGTCTTAGGAGTAGGCCACTCCATAATGGATTTAATTTTCTCCTGATGTACCTATACCCCCTTTGCTCCGATGATGTGTCCCAAGTAAAGGACCTCTGTCATTCCAAATTCACATTTGGACTCTTTAGCATATAGTGACTACGTCTCCATGATAGACAAAATATGATCCACATGTTGAAGGTGTTCTTCCCATGTCCTGCTATAAATGAGCAAATCATCAAAAAATACCAAAAGGTGCTTCCTTAACTACTTGTTGAAGACATGGTTAATACAAGATTGGAACGTGGCGGGGGCATTTGTTAACCCGAAGGGCATCACCAAGAACTCATAATGACCATAATGACACCTGAAAGTCATTTTTTGGATGTCCTCCTCCCTCATCTTGATTTGATGGTACCCAAAACGTAGGTCAATTTTTGTGAAATAGGCAACCCCATGTAGTTCGTCCAAAATTTCACCAATCCTTGGTATAGGATACCTATTTTTTATTGTCTTTTTATTCAATTCCCAGAAGTCAATGCACATGCGCATAGTTCCATATTTTTTCTTGAACAACACTACTGAAGAAGCAAAAGGGATAGAGCTTGGCCTGATGTGCCCCCATGTCCAAGAGCTCTTTGATGGATTTTTCTATCTCATCTTTATACTTCTTCAGATGCCTTTATGGTGTGGTGATGACTGGTTTGGCTCCTGCCTCCAACTTAATGATGTGATCAAACCCCCTATCTAGTGGCACCCCTGGTGGAATCAGTCCAAACACTTTGTTGCGTTTCAATGATCTCTTGGATTTCTGGAGTGTAGTGAAACTTTCCCTGCTCGTCCAAACATGCTGAAATCCTACATTCATTTGCATAAACTATATCCTCTCTAATGAAGATGGCCTCCATCATCTTGGCTGTAACTACCTTGGCAGAATTACCTTTCATGCCTCAGAGCACTACCTTTCGTTCACCCTCCTCTGTGAAAGACATCTCCATGGTTTTGTAATTGGTGGTGATAGGCCCCAATGTGTTGAGCCACTGAAATCCAAGGATTATGTTACTATCTGGAAGATCCATCACGTAGACATCCTGTATCATCTCATGCCTACCCAATGTAAGCTTCATACCTGGGATGTACCTGTCACAAGGCATCGTGCATCCACCTACTACCTCCACCTTGAATCCTTCAAATTCAATCATGGGTATATGCCTCCTCTGCAACAATGCTGAGTCGATGAAATTGTGAGAAGCTCCCCCATCAATAAATATTGATACCTTTTTCCCCTACAAGACTCCTCTCATCCTAAAAGTGTTATATTTGGGCACTCCGATGATAGATGCCAAGGTGGGTTTCTCCTCAACCGTACTTTCATGTCCTGTGGGCTCCTCCTCTACTACCTCTATGGTGTCTGCCTCTATGTTCTGTATTTGGCTGAAATCCTCCTCTTCCTCATTGTCTGAAGTTACTTCTATGTAGTGCACTTGACCCCGACCCATGCATTTGTGTGATGGGTTCCATGGTTCTTTTAAAGTGAATCAAAGTTTCTTCCTCCTCAATTCCCTTCTGGTGTTTTCATCCACTCTGCCATGGCCCCTGTCAAATCCCCTTAGGTCACGTCCTCCTTGGTTCATTGGAGGTCTCAGATATCTCCCTCCTATGTTAAGAGGTGGTCTAGGCACAAACTTTGGCTTGGAAGCTGTCCCTAGGTCTCTCATCCTCCAAATGGTGTCCTGTAGGTTGGTAGGCTTAAAATCCTTTACCCAACCCTTCAAGGGTTCCATCAAACCTTCAGTGAAGAGCATCGTGAGTTTGGTTTGTGATATATCTTGCAGCATGACTGCAAGCCTCTGGAATTATTCAATGTATACCTCTGCTGCTCCTATCTGCTTGAGCTGTGTGAGCTCCCAAAAGTGCAACTCAGGATCCCCCTGATCAAATCTGTTGATGAGCCTCTAAGTGAACTCTGTATAGGTCACTATCTGATTGTGGCCTAGTGTGGTAAGCCCATGATACCACCAATCATGAGCTTTTCCATCTAAGTACATAGTGGAAAACTTGATGGCTTCCATCTCCCTCATGGGATTAAGCTGTAGATAAGTGTCCAGCTTCTGAACCCATGTCTGCGATGTCATCTTGGTCATACCATCAAAGTAGGGAATCTCCATCTTCCCTGCTCTACGTTCAAACTTGTAATTACCCTTGTGGTTTGTTCTGGGATTGTTTCTGAATTTGAGTTGACAGTATTGATCCAAGGACATCTGCCTCTAAATCGTCATATCCAATTCAAGGTACTCCATGTTACATTGTGCCATCTTCTCAACAAAATCATCCTCTTGATCATGCTGTACATGTTCATCTATGAACGTGGGCAAGTACAGCCTAGGAGTAGCCCTTCTACCCATTTGACCATGTGATGGACCCACTCCATGGATTCCTTCAGACTGATAATAAGGAACACGATCAAGACTATACTTGGGAGCCTTTTTTGGATTATACCTATTTCCACCATGGGATCCACCAACCTCCCTGCTTCCATATGTCTCAGGGTCTTTCCCTTGGTGAGTCATCTGCATCAATAGTTGGGTGATCCTAGTCTGGTTCTCATCCATCTTCCTCATATTACCATATACCTTCTTCAAGGTCTTAGTGATTTCGTTTTGTCCCTTCGAGTTTTCCTCCTAGTTCTCCTGTAAGTGATGGACCAGGGTAATTTCTGTATGGTTTAGGGTTTGATGGAACTCACGTGCCAAGTAAGCCAAGACCTGTGGCTCACGCTCATCACCTAAACCCTCCATTTTGGCTTCTGTTTCACTAGTATTCTTCTTCCTTTGGTCCATATAGATTCCACTTTACCTCTGCATGCACTAATCCTCACGGGCTGGGAGGATCAGAGCTCTGATACCACTGTAATGTTTCCAAGCCAATTTTTTGCTTGGAAACACTAACTAACCATTAATTTGATTGTATACTGTTGTGTATGTAGGTTGGCCATGAACATTTTGGCCATAGGGTTTATTCATTTATTCAGCCACAATTATACAAGAAACATTTCAACATATGAAGATCTTCAACAATACACAAGAATGGAACCACAAACAAGATATGAACTTTATTATAAGAAATCAAGCACCTGATACAAATAGAGAAGCAGATTTGGAATAGCTTTAGATGGCTTCAAGAAAATAATATGAGCTGCATACAAAATGCTCCCAGAGATACAAAGTAAGCCTCCCAAAGGCTGCAATAGAAGATGAATGCTCCAATACAAAACTAGATTTTAGCCCAACCCTCAAGCTGCTGGTACGGCCTGATGAAGACAATGGAGACCAAGGGTTCATCCCTCCAAAATATGAAGACCCCCAGATGCTTCTAGACTCCTCCCAATGATAGATCAGGTCAATGATAGCCTCCTCCTAAAGTATGGAGCCCAAACACTGAAGCCTCCTCCTCAAACTGCAGAAACCCCAGACTAGTACGACCCTCCTAAAACCCTGAATATGACCAATAATTCAGCCTAGCTGGATAAGGGCTTGGAATCCATTAAAACTCTCTAGGATGATAGATCGGACAGTCACAAACCCATGAGAGAAGTTTCAAGGTTGGATCTGGGCTATAGCCTCCTAGATCTGAAAATCATTGAATCACCAAATCGTCCTCTATCTCCCAAAACCACCCCAACCTGCAGATAATGATAGGGAAGTGATGACTCCTCAAAGAGCCTCCAAACTGACTAGCAAGGGCCCGCAAGAAAAACCCTAATGATGAAATCTCCCAAAGCTTCCTCAATAGGCTGGATTGAACTCTCCCTCAACAAATGGTGAGCCCCTGCTGGAAAACCCTAACTGGTACGACCCTGCTAATCTTCTTGAATAAATGATGGATGTAGAATGGTGTGGGTGGAGTATTTCATCCCCGAGACTAAGCTTGGAACAATGTGAGTGGAATATTTCACCACTGAGTTGTTCTCTAGGGTTTGTAATATCAAAACCCTCAAAACTGTATGCTCAAGAGAATCAACAAGCAAATACCAAATATCCAAGATGAAATGAGAGGTGCGCCCTAGCCTTCTCTTTATACTTTTTTATGTTTCCCTGTTGAGTTAAGCTAACCCCGAGGGTTAACTCCTAACTCAACCTCCAACGCTTCTATTCCTTCATTGAGTTATCTTTTTAACTCTTTTTACCTTTTCACTAACTCAACTTAAAAATATAACATTAGTTTGGTTGACTTTTCCCCTTTGTGTGAGAGTATGGTCTAGTGGGGATTCCTAGACCAGTAAGTCTCCCCAAACCTTTTCATCAAGAGGTGGGGGACATTACGAGTTCTATAGTAGGAATGGAGTTGAGTAGATTAATTTTATTTTGGGCCCATTTTGATGGATTCTTTGCTAAAGTTTCATTTACAACAGTGCACCTGCTTCTGGTTGTGATGGCCATGTTGTCTTTATCATTGATGAAATTAAAATACATTTTGAATTTGGTAGCTTTAGCAGCTATAGAATCCCAGATGATATGCTTGGATCCCTGCAACAAGCCTTTTCCTATTAATCTCATCTTCAACTTATCTATCCTTTCCTGCAAGGCTTCATTCTCCTTTTGAAATTTCGTGATTCTTTCATCCTTTGCATGCATCTCCTTCTTCAAATTATCTATGCTCCCATTTAGCCCTTTGATTTCTCCTTCTTTCAGGCTAACTTGTGACATATCCTGGACAAGTCCTTCAGTGTTTGGCCCAGATTATGTAACAGGGGGTACAACTACAACCTTGTTTAGCAATTCTATTTTCCCTTGTGACCAGTTCACCATTTCTTATTCTAGCTATAATGCCCTAGCCTTGTAGTCCAATGCCTCTTGATGAAGTGTTTCATTTTCCTATTCTAGAGCAACCAATTATGATGTTTATGGATGCTCTATGGTAGACATATTCAGTTTCTTCTTCAAGCTTTGAATTAATTTTTCTTTTTCATCCAATGAGGATTTCACCCCTTGGGGGCCTTCAGATTCCATCCTTTTGACCTAAGTCTACCAAGATCTGCTAGATTATTTTTCTTGCCTCAACTACCCTTCCAACTTCATTGCATAAGATGTCAGCTTTGAATTATTCAAGCTTAAACTTAGGTAATTAGAATACAACATATCACTTGTGTTCTTATGGAATTTGACCTTGTTTGGAGCACTGATGTAGTCATACCTTATCTTGATATCAAATACTTTGTCTTCATCTCCAACTGCAATGTTAAAGGTCCTCATCTCAATATCCCTTACTGTGAACAGAGAAGATTTGTGATGAGAAGTCTTTTCCACTTCGGGGAATAATTCCCTCATCTCACCTAGAGCTATGTTTTCGTTCTCAACATATTGTTTTTCCAAATATTCTTTAGATTAATAAGTTGCCCTGGATGTTTTATCAAATATGTCTTTCTTGCTGCTAAAGGTTCTTGAGTTGCCTTCACTTTGGAGTTTTCTTTCCTTTTCAACCTCTACAGTGCTAGTGCCACTTTCCACCATATTCATATTTACTTATTCTCTTGGCTCTTCCTCCTCTAAATTTACTATCTGTGGGGATTGTGAAATCTTCATCTTCTTAGTAGTAGTCTGTTGATCACTAGTTCCCATGGCCTCTGAATTGCTTCTCTTGTTGTAAACACTCATCTTGGGGACTTTAAATATTAGTTTCTGACGAGCTTGTTGTGTTTGACTTTGTTATAGGGTTTTCTCCACTTGTTGTGTTTGAGTTGGTTGCAAGATTGCTTCCATATCAGCACATACTTCTAGGTTTTCCAGCTTATCAAAACCTTCAACATGTTCATTCTCATAAGGAGCCTATTTTTTCATCAATATTCCCTTGGATATGATTTGGTGTGGATCATATATTCTTCCCTATAGCTTTGCAAAACCAAACTCGAGATTTGCTTGAACCTGAGATAAGCATGATCTAGTTTTGACAATGAAAGGGCCAATGATAAAAGGAAACTTGAGGTTGGAGGCTTTGCGCAACTTCAGGAAATGCTCTATCTCATATATAATTCTCTGCCTGGTGAATTCAACGGAAAAGACTCTGGGGGTCAGGAAAATAGGTAATAGATAGGGGGATTCATGACAACCATAAACCCAGATTATTGTTGAGTGCATGAACAATACCCAATCCCCCCCTCCGTTCTCTGTATTTGGTTGTAAATAGCTCCTCATGTCATCCAAAACTCTAGGTAGGTTGTTGTTGAAAATCAAACTGTAAACCTTGGACATGACTTTGTTGATGAAGATGATAAATTTAATCCTTTTACATTTGGTTGATATAAAGGTTTCTTTAGGAAATTATCTCTTATTTGTTTCCAGGAAAATATTCAACAAATAGGTGTAATATCTGAAATGCCTTAGAGAGAAAAAATTCACTAGCTATTTATGGATATTATCAACTATGAATTGATCAAAACTGATGCGGACTGATAGACCAAAATCTGACTTGAAAAAAAGAAATAAGAAACCGAGCATGAATTTGAAAACATGTTTTTCATTATCTAGACCTAAGACCTAACTCAAAAGGGAATAGACCCATTGGACTTCAATGCCCATTATACTCACATTCATTGGAAAAGACAGGCCCTCTAAAAATTGTTCTGGTTTGACAATTGTCTGTAAAAACATATCTCTGACTTTTGATGGAAATTCTTTGTATATCCTAATTCTCTTTTATTCATTGAAAGGTTCAAATGTTGTAGAGAAAGACTCTGGTATACTGATGGAATCTCGAATTGACAAGCTCTCTACCCTACACATGACCTTAGATCCTTTTTTATTCACGACGACCTTTTCTTCATGTAATAATGTTCGACACACCAACCTATAAACTCGAGAAAGGGGAAAGCGACTCCGACATCATATGAGACTATGGAGGAATGGACTGCTTTAAGGAATGGTATATGCCTTCCTACATTATCAGATAGGTTACTTCTCGACAAAGAGATGGGAGAAATGGTGACTTCGGTATAAAAGATATTTGAATCTCGATTAATTGGGGCTTCTTCATTCACCACAAGGTCTTGTGCTGTTAATGAATTTATGATAGGATCCATGACTACGAATAAAAATACCTAGAAATGAGTGGAAATGGCGTGCAATTGGTGTACTGTTAAGTTGCAGTTGAATGAGGGTGGTCGCGCCAAGTTTCAAATGGTTGACTTGTTTGAAATAATAATAAACAAATAAAAAATACCCTTTTATACTTTCCAAATTTCAGGGGCGTGAAGAAGTGGTTTGGGGAAACCCACTTTCCACCCCAAAATGCACCTAGTGGCACCACGTGGTCTCGACTGAAAACCACGATTTAGATTTCGGCCCTCTTTCTGAAATTATCCTCCACGCAGCTTCTCCCCCCAAAATGATCCTCGACCGTCGATCTATAGGGTTCGCGATCTTTGACGTATCGGGTCCCATCACCTTAGCGCCCTCACCAGACTTAGCCTCTTCCTACCAGATTTAGCACCTTCCCTAGTTTATCAAGCCTCCAAACCAATCTAACATCTCACTAAGTCCAGAAATCTTGATTTCACACAAAAAATTTAATGGTGATAACAAGCCTATTGAACTTTGCAAGGTTATCTATAGGCCACGGGCCCCTTTCTCTCCACAATCTCGAAAGGTCCCACGAACCTAGGAGAGAGTTTAGCTCCCTTTCCAAACTTGATCGAACTCTTATGCAGTTTAACCCGCAAGAAGACTCGATCGCCAACCTCGTAGCTACGGTCGACTCGGTGCGCATCGGCATAACTCTTCTGTCGATCTTGCGCTTCTTTAATCCTTTGTCTTATGGATTGCATCTGCTCTTCCATTTCTTGGATCGCTTCTGGTCCCACCAGGACCCTATCCTCAAGCCGATCCCAACTCAAGGGCGTCGGACATGGTCGCCCATAAAGAAACTCAAAAGGCGCCATCTTTATGGTGCTTTGATAACTGTTGTTGTAAGCAAACTCTACTAGAGGAAAGAATTCCTCCCAGCGCCTTTGTTGGTCCATCACGTACAAGCGCAACATGTCTTCTAAGGTTTGGTTCATACGTTCTGTCTGTCCGTCCATCTCTGGGTGATATGCAGTACTAAAGTTAAGCTAGGTTCCCAAGGCCTCTTGGAAACTCGTCCAAAATCGTCCAGTAAACACTGATCCTCGATCGGATATTATCTTTTTAGGCACGCCATGCAACCTCACAATCCCACTGATGAAAACTCTTGCTATGTCAGGTACCTGATATGTTGTACGCACAGGAATGAAGTGAGCACTCTTCGTCAGAGTGTCTACTACTACAAAAATCGAGTCGTGTCTCCTTGCCGTCAGTGGCAATCCAACAATAAAATCCATCGATATAAGTTCCCATTTTGATTCCAGAATGGCATGTGGTTGAAGTAATCCTGCCGGGTGTCTATGTTCCGCCTTTACCTGCTGACACTCTAGACATCTAGCCACAAAGTTAACTATGTAGGCCTTCATTCCTTTCCAAAAGAATAACGGTTTGAGGTCTACCCTCATTTTCGTAACTCCCGGGTGAGCCATGTAAACTGCTCTATGAGCCTCGCTCAAGATCAACCTCCTCAACTCGTCATTTGGCGGTACGTAAATACGAATTCTAAACCTCAATAAACCGTCGCTATCAAGTGAATATCCCTCATAACGTGGTACCATCATTGTGTTTTGTCTGATAAAATCCTTGACTTCTGTGTACTAGTCATCATCACGCTGTAAGGTGAGAATCTTCTCACGTAGATTTGTTTGAAGAGGTAACACCGAAAATATGCATGGCCTCCGACTCAAGGCATCCACCACTCGGTTCACTATTCCCTTTATGTAATTAATCTCGAAATGGTATTCGCTAAGCAATTCCGACCAATGCTGTTGTTGCGCGTTCAGGTCGCTTTGCGTAAAAATGTGTTGTAGTCCACAATGATCAGTCTTTAATTCAAATTTTCGTCTGATAAGGTAGTGTCTCCAAACCTTCAAGGCATATACGATGGCTAATAACTCCAAATCATGCGTCGTGTAGTTCTCCTCATGCCTTCTCAGCTTCTTCGAAATGTAAGCGATCACTCGTCCGTCCTGCATCAAGACTTCGCCTAAACCTTCCTTGGATGCGTCAGTGCACACCAAGAAGTCTGCGTCCATGTCAGGGACCTTTAGTATTGGCGCGGTTGTCAGCAACTCCTTAAGCCTCCGAAAGGCCTCCGCGCATTTCTCTGTCCAAACAAACTTCTTGTTTTTCTTCTGCAATTCCGTGATCGGATTTGCTATCTTCGAAAAACCCTCGACAAACCGTCGATAGTATCCTACTAATCCCATAAAACTACGCACTTCTGTGACATTCGTAGGCATAGGCCATTCCATAATAGCCTCAACCTTGGCTGGATCTACGGCGATACCTTCGTCGGAGATGACGTGCCCTAAGTAGTGAATCCTCGACTGTTAAAAAGAGCATTTGGACAACTTCCCATACAATTTGTGTTCTCGTAGACATTGTAGTACCAAGCGCAAGTGCTCATCATGCTCCTCCGTCGTCCGAGAGTAGATCAAGATATTGTCAATGAATACTTGGACGAACTTGTCCAAGTACTCGTGGAACACCCCGTTCATCAAACGCATGAATACCCTGGGGCATTTGTCAGTCCAAAAGGCAAAAAAGTAAACTCGTAATGTCCAAATCTCGTTTTAAAGGCGGTCTTAGGAATGTCATCCTCCTTGATCCGTAACTGGTGATATCCGGATTGCAAATCGATCTTGGAGAAAACCGTCGCACCCTTCATTTGATCGAATAGATCGTCAATTCTTGGCAAGGGATACTGATTCTTGATCGTAGCCTTGTTCAGTTGATGGTAGTCAATGCAAAGCCTCCACGATCCGTCCTTCTTTCGAATGAAAATAACTGGTGCACCCCATGGTGACACTAGGATGTATCAGTCCCAGGTCCAACAACTCCTTCAGTTGCATCTTTAACTCTTGCAACTCCGGAGTCGACATCCGATAAGGCGTTATTGCTATCGGTTCGGTTCCCGGTTTCAAGTCTATGGTAAACTCCAGTTCCCTTTCCGGCGGCATCCCCGACAACTCCTCTGGAAATACATCCACAAATTCCTTCACCACCGGAAGGTGTTCTAGACCTTTTTCTACTCTCTTTTCGTTTAGCGCGAGGATCGCATAAAGTTTGCACCCCTTGCACATACTCTTCTGTAACTTTAAGGAAGAGACGAATCGCAGGGAAACTCCCTGGTTCCGTCCTACAATCACACGTCTCTGTCCTTTGTCATCAACCAAGCTCAACCATTTCGTCTTACAATTGAGAATTGCCTCATGCATTTCCAACCAATCCATACCGATCACGACGTCATAATATCCTAATATCGTGACGTACAAGTTGACTCTCGTGACAAACTCTCTCAGGTTAAGGGCACAGCCCATAACGTTTCCTCCGACCTTTTGTTTGGCTCCCGAAGCCATCTCCACGAAGCTAAACTCATCTTGTTCAACTGCCTTTACCTTAATCCTTTTTAGCGCGGCACCAGAAATGAAACTCTCAGTAGCTCCCGGGTCTATCAAAATACTAAGGGTCTGGTCAGCGATAGTACCTGTCATCTCGAGCACAGTCGACTGGTGCTATGCCTGGCGGTTGTTCATCGCTGCATGAATCTGATGGGCCTCGCCCATATCTCCCACAGTAGTGGGTCCGGCTGATCCGGACGTCTTGGCCCTCTCCACAGGGCAGTCGCGTTGGTAGTGTGGCTCCCCACATGTCCAACACCCCTTCTTCGGCCCAGTAGTCCTGGTACCCGAAGTAGAAGATGTCTACCCACCGGCCTGAAACCCTGGTCTGTTCTGCTGAACAAGCCTAAACTGCTGCTGCTGCGGGCAACGCTGCTGCTGGTGCTGTGGTCCTCGATAAGGTGTCCGCTGCTGAGGCGACGGTCGTCGAGGTGTAGTGAACGTGGATCCCCTCTGGAAGCCACGATGTCCCGGCGTATGTCTCGCTGGTATCTGATGTCGCGACGCCCCCGATGAGCTCTGCCCTGCGGGTCTCGCTAAAGTCCTGGTCTGCCCCCGCTGATAAGCTCCTCCTCTACTATGAGGGCCTTTTGGACAGCGTCATGCAAGGTTTGAGGCATCAAGATCCTAACCTTTGCACGCAGACTGCCATTAAGGCCAAACACGAACCTGTTGACTTTGAGCTTCTCTGTGTTAAGGTGCGGAGCATACCAGAGCAACTCCATGAATCGTGCCTCGTACTCGGGCACCGTACGACCTCCCTATCGTATCGCGTTGAACTCGTTGAGCTGACGCTCAATGAATTCCTCGGATAGGTACCTCTCTCAGAACCGTTCCTCAAACAGTTCCCATGACACATCTTCAACGGCCATGTTCAGCTGTGGCAGGAGCGTCTTCCACCACAGAAGAGCGCTCCCCTTTAGTTGAAAGACCGCCATGCGGACCTTCATGTTGGAGGTATAATCGTGAAGTGCGAAGCATATCGCCATATTCTCCAACCATGCCTCGGCGGCTGCGCCTTCCGGGGCACCAAATAACTCGGGAAATTTTACCTTCTCGAGTTCACGGTGAATGCTACTTGTGACGGTCGGTGCGCGCGGCGTAACCTCAGGGGGTGCCGGTGCCCTAGCCTCGTCTCTGTCCAAACGACTGATCAGAGCCTCGGACATGCACTGAAAGGATCTCATCATCCCAACAACATCACCAACTGATATATGTTCCTGCCCGAGAACCTGCTCACCTCCCTGGGGGTTAGACCCCTCAGGCGTGGATGCTGCTGGAGGCATCTCAGCTCCTCCCCTAGCACCCCGTCGTCTGCCTCCGTGGCGTCCTCTAACCATGATTACCTGCACGCACACAATCAACTCAATCAACAACAGTATAGTAAAACCAGCTCATGTCAACAAAAGTCGTAGCAAACCCCAAGTCGCGGGTCGAACCGGCTCTGATACTATATGTAACAAACCTCCTTTGGTTAAGGACAACTACTCTGTCAGCCGGTGCAATTTTTTTTTTTGTTTTAACCGTGTGTGCGCGCGTGTAGAGAAACAACCCCCCTCGACTCTACGTCACCACCTGAACCAACCAGACACAAGTAAGGTGAACCCAATCAAGACGACCCGATATATCATAGTGACAACAAGAAATAAACGCCCCTGGACATAAGGCGTGCAACTAGCAACTGTAAGAAAAAAGAGACACCAGGGGTTAGGTACAGTACTATCACAGAATGAAAGAATCCAACAGTAGAGTCGCAGTAGTGGAACTGTGCCTTTAAACAGCCCGAGACTACTGATACGGCTCAGAGTGTGTCGCAAGAGTGGAACTGTGCCTTAAAATAGCCCGAGACTCTTGATACGGCACTGGATTCCTTCCACCGGATTTACACACAGACATAAATACTAATCTACAAAGGTGTCTATATCTCGCCCGACACGAACATACTACGCAATACAATCCCACCAAGTACTACAAAATCAGGGACAATCATGAACACTACGGGAGACGCAAGTCATGAGGACACTAATAACGACCCACTCCTATTGAGACCCGAAGACATCAATCAGGATACATGCTCCACTAATTATTATTAATCTACGGAGACCTTATCATTATCACTTCAATTTAACGAATAATGCCCTTGCAATTAAACATCCTCACGAACACTCCACTAAACAAATATTAACAGGGTGATTCAACCATCATCATTAATCTTGCAAATAAAAACCATTACTAATATAGCCTTTTGAACCAGCATTACCGTTCTATTAAGCAGTACTTAATATCACAGCTTAAACAATGTTAATATATGTAATAACCTTACAAGATAAATAGCATTGCAATTTAAACCTCGTCATTGGCATTCCATTTAAACAATGTTAGCATTGCAATCCGACATCATCCTTAACATTTCAATTAAACCATTAATAACATTGCGATCACCCATCATCATTAACATTGCAAATTTAAACACATGTTATTATTGCCATTTAATCAAGTATTACCATTGCGATTAAGCAAAGATTAATATTGCAGTTTTAAGATTCGTCACTAGCTTTTCAATTAAACAATGTTAACCATGCCATTAACAAGTATAATCCTTGCCAATTAAACAATATTAATAATTCAAATTAACATCCTCATTAACATCGCAAATTAAAACAAATTTTATTATTGCAACCTTAACAAGTAATACAATTACAATTGAGCAAATATTAATAACAATGAACTCATTATCAAATCAATAAGATTACAATTAGACCACCTCTTCCTACGCATCGAACCAACTACCCTAAACCATTACATTAATGATCAACAACCCAACATTATTAATAATAATCTCATTGTCAATCAAGTAAGATCTTCAATTATTCAACTTTTCCCTTCCTTTAGACTAAGCTACCCAAACCATTACACTAACAATTAACCAACCCAACTTTTATAACAATAATCTTATTTTCAATTCAATAAAGATTACCATTATTCCATAATTACATAAACCAGGATTAATTTCCTTATGGTTAAATAAATAAAAAAATCGCATTTGAATTATTATTAAATATTTGTTTATCCACCAAATGAATTTTCCAAATATTCAAATTCCCATAAATAATATGCCCCTTTTTATTAATTGAAAATAAATACATGACTTCTTCAAAAATCAAAATGTGTGTACAATCGCACAATCAACTGTGGAAGGGTCTAGGGGTAAAAATGGGTTTGACATTGGCCAGTTTTGTTAACTATTCTTTTCAACCTACAACACATTTTTATTTTATAAAATTTCCATTCAAAGACTCCAACTTTTGAAACCGGGTAATTGTATGAACACGTGAATGGAGCTGTCAGAAATGGTGTTATTAATTAGGTTAACAGTGAACAGTTACGAGCTGTATTTATTTATACATGTGGATGACCATATCGGCTAGTAGATGGGTCGGAATTAATGTAGCGAGGGTCGAGGAGGGAGATGCGTGAGAAGAGAATTAAATGAAGACTTTACATGGCCGACAGGTTCTCTAAAACCAAGTATCTTGCGTGAGAAATTGGGTGAATTGGGTTGTCCGTCGAGGCGATTGAGCCTCTTCTTCTTCCTGCTACGTAGGTGTATGGAAAAACACAAAAAGGAACCGATAGAATCGTGTGAGCGTGGTTAATTGATTTCGAATAATAATAACTGAGATTGATTAACGTGCGCTGGTTATAGCTACACAAGGCGTCGAGTCGAACCAGTGTGTCGGGCAAGGAGGGAGCATGGCAGGCAGCTTGGCCATTTAAGTTTTAGCAAGTAAAAAGACAACGATTCGAGAATCCATTTCTGCAAACGGATATACCTCGAATCTGGGAATGACTGGATATCGTCTAGATCATGGGAATGACAATCAGCATTGTCCTTACCCATGTTACATTGAAAATGTTTTTATCTGGTAAATTTTAGTAAAGGTAGACATCAAATTTTTCTTTTTGATTGGTTCTGATTTTGAAATTTAAAATTACTTTTGATTTATTAAAGTTTAATATTTTACTAATATAAAATACAAACTATCCATTCGAATCTAAATCATTCCTTAAGAGTGAAAATCCATCCAATAAGTATTACCATTAAATCATTTTATATCACACGATTTTTGTTTAAATAAAGGTGATACATGACACGGTTTGCTTATTACGTGTCTCATGTTTTATTCACAGCAACCATTTTTATTCTGAATGACCGGATATTTGGTTTAACACAGCGCCTACGGCCCCAGGCATATTCAATGCCACGACCCACAGCAACACGCAGTCGTGAGTAACACGACTCCGCAACCCACAGCAAACACACAGGCATAAGGGTCGAACGGGTGGAGCGACCTCCTCCAGTTCGCAAGGGTGAAATACATAAGCAGAGAGATAAAACCCTAAATTTGAACGATACTATTTAACCAAGCATTAAAATGAAAACGGAACCATAGGAATGAAACACAATTATTAAATGGAAAAGTTAACGCAACGACATTGAAGGCAGATACATTACAACGCAGAGATGAAAGCAAATTTTTAGGTACATCAAACACAGACCCACTCCTTTTTAGATAAATGAATAAGGAAAACCCAACACAGGAGTATGTGTGCTCCTTATTCATTTCCTTTTAATTTTTACATGCTTAACTTTATTTGTTTAAAATTGTTTATAATATAAATATACATATATGTATTTTCATTTTTCTAGTTATAAGCATGCATTCATATTTGTAGTTTATCATTATCCATCATTTAATTTACCATTAATATATATATGTATATATAGGATAATGAGAGATTAAGGCGATGGCAAACCAGTATAGGGGAAAAATAAATGTATTACATAAAATGAATAAAGAGGAAATATGGGGAGGGATGGCAATATAGTAATGTGAACCAGACAAGTAAAAGGGAGATGGATACTGGAAGGTCAAGGCGATGGAGGTTAGTTTAAAAGTAGACATGGGTAGTGAGAGGTTAATGGTCCGAGTTATTTTTTTTGTTTTTTCTTTTTTTTAAATTCTCTTTGATTAAGGTCACACTAAATTCCCCCCCCCTATTCTAGAAGGTCTTAGGCTTTGGGTTTATATTCTGAGCTATGCGACGATAGGTTAAGGGAATTGCTTAAGGTTTTAGGTGCTGAAGACTTAGGGTTACTTAGGCTGACTACTTCAACCACCTTTATCGCGACGTGCCCTTTAGGTCACACCACATGCGCCAAGGGTGCCACTCGCCTCTGGAATTTCTTTTGGCGACATGCCCTTCAGGATGCACCCCGTGCTCCAAGGGTGCCACTTGCCACCTGAGTTTCTTCTGTGCGACGTGCCCTTCAGGATGCACCACGTGCTCCAAGGGTGCCACTCGCCGACTGGACTGATTGGTAGACCTCTATAACCCCTGGAGTAAA
>SNQJ01S0028624.1:62885-106078 GCA_010110895.2 Picea sitchensis | reverse complement strand
AACCTACAACCTCTCATTCCCCACATGCCTGTCCCACCCAAGGAAGTGTGCCCCTTCTCTGCTAAACAGTCCCTCGGATGCCCCACTTCCCTTGCAGGGCTTCAACAATAGGCCGGATCGGACGTCTCAGAGCACTGTAGCTTCATTTTAGCACCTACAGAAATCAATCCCCAACAATTATCTCTCTCAGATAACTGGTCACTGACCTGACAACCCGCTTCTTCAATCCCGCTCCAAGCTAACCAGGTTCACCAACAAAAAAGGATGGGGGAACAGGCTTCAGAAAGGTGAAATGGTTGTCTCAAGGATAACATAATGTATGAGTGAAATGGTCATGGAGTCATTGATTGGATAAATGAATGTGTTTTTGGAATCACTGTGAACTCTCTGTAAAAAATGATGGTCCGCCTGATAATTTGCCCCTTTCCCCGTTCGTAAGGCATCTGTCAGAAAACCCCCCCTTGAGCTAATTTTCCCCACAATATGAATGCATGTCCCCAAATTGACACTTGTCATATCGGAAGTTGCTTTTGTCCACTTGTCCCCAACTTTAGAACTTAGGATAAACTAATTATCCATACTTTATGTTTTAGGAAATATTAATATAATATTCCTTGACTTTTGACCCTCCCTCTCCCTAACTGGTGAAGTTCAGTCCCCCATCTCTTTTATCATGGTTGGTCTGCGCACAGTGATGTATTTGATATTAATCATGAGTCATGTACAAAGTAGGCTCATTGGCCCTTGACATCTAGGTGCGCTAGCCTAATTCCAAGACATAAGCATTCCGGCTTATAATACTGGCTCACCAGCCTATAATGCAGATTATATACACAAAGGTTCACTAACCTTAATATTGTGCGCACTTAGTTACTGCGCGCTGTATCCTCTATATTTAAGGTTGCGCGCACCTTAGTTACTGTGCGCGGTATTCATAAATGTGCACATTACATCCCTTTACTGCGCAGTATATGCACACACCATGCCATGAAATGTGTATTACAAAAATGATGTCTAAACAACTCACTAACTTAAATATACTTGGGTTATATTTACATTTGGGTTCAGCCGAGGGATATTACAATCCCCTCCCCTTATTTATGCATTGTCCTCAGTGCATCATGTACCCATACACAACAAAATTATCAAAATTCTTCAAAAATATGCGGGTATTCTGCCTGCATTTCATCCTCATGCTCCCAAGTAACGTCTTCATGTTCGTACCAGGTCCACTGGACCTTTACAATCCCTATGTCTCAATTCCGGAGTTGTTTGATTTTTTGATCTAGGATGCGCACCAGATACACTTGGAAAGCACCTTCTTGCTCCACCTGAATAACATTCCAATCAATAACATGATTAGCATCAGGTATATATTTCTTTAGCAATGATACATGGATGACATTATGAACAGACATAGATGTAGGTAATGCAATCATATAAGCAACTGGACCAATCCTCTCTAGGATTTCAAATGGTCCACAAAATATGGCTTCTAACTTGGCGCAACTTCCTAGCTTCAGGGAGCTCCTGTTAGATTTGAACTTCAGGAAAACATGATCACCCACTTTGAATTCTCTGTGGATTCTATTTTTATCAGCATAACTTTTCTGTCTGTCTTGGGCAACTTTCAAATTCTGCTTAATTTTTAACATTTGGTCCTCCATCTCCTTGAGAAATTCTGTCCCGACCACTGTTCTATCAACTATATTATCCCAGCTTACTGGAGTATTGCACCTTCTTCCGTGAAGTGCTTCAAATGGGCTCATTTTCAATGATGCCCGATACCCATTGTTATAAGCGAATTCTACCAAGTGTAGGTAGTCTTCCCATTTTGATGGTTTATCCATCACATACATTCTCAACATATATTATATCACTCTATTCATCCTCTCTGTTTGTCCATCAGTCTTAGGATGGTAAGATATACTAAAGTTTAGATTCATTCCAAATCCTTTAAACAATCCTTTGCAGAAATTCGAGGTGAATTTCGGGTCTTTGTCAGACACAATTGCTTTAGGAATTCCGTGCAATCGTGCCACTTCCTTCATGAAAATATCAACAACATTTGTTGCTTTGTCAGTAGTTTTTAGTGGAATAAAATGGGTAGCTTTTGTAAGCTTGTCCACCACTACCATAATCGAATCATGTAGCTTGCCTGTTCTGGGCAATCCCGTAATAAAATCCATTGTCACCACTTCCCACTTCCATTTAGGAATGGGCAAAGGTTGCAACAATCCTGTTGGGTGCCTATGCTCTGTTTTAACTTTCTGGCATTCCATACACCTAGTGATGTATTCTACAATTTCTCTCTTCATACCTGGCCAAAAGTATTGGCTCTTGACTGCTACTATGATTTTCTAATATCCAGGGTGCCCTGTATAAGGAGCATTATGCATCTCGTGCAAAATTATACGTTTCAAGTCCTAGACTTTTGGTACAAAAATTCTATTCTTGTACAACAGTATTCCATGTACTCCCAACTTATAAATATCCATCTTCTGTGGTGTCTTACCTTGCTGTAGTTTTGCTATCAATTCTTTGTATTGCAGGTCTGTATTTGTAGCCTCCAGAATTTTTCTTTTAACATCAGTCTGATACATGCTGATGGCTATAGCATGAAGCTTATGCATCCTCCTACTGAGTGCATCCACCACTTTATTTTCTTTCCCTTTGATATGCTTTATATCAAAGTCATATTCAATCAGAAATTCTAACCATTTGCTTTGTCTAGCATTTAGATTTGGCTGATCAAATAAATATTTCAAATCATTGTGGTCTGTTCTTATCTCAAACCTCTTTCCCATGAGGTAGTGTCTCCATTTCCTCAGGGCATGTACTATGGATTCCAAATCCAAATCATGAGTGGCATAGTTTCTTTCATGCTCCTTCAACTTCCTTGATTCATAACATATCACAAATATGTTTTGACTGAGGACTCCACCCAGTCCTTCATTACATGCATCTGTGCATACAATGAAATATTCATTTGGGTCTACAATCCTTAGTATTGGAGAACTTGTCAATAATTGTTTCAAATGTTGGAAACTCCTTTCACAGTCCGACGTCCAATAAAACTTCATACCCTTTCTTTGCAAGGAAGTGATTGGGTGTGCTCTCTTTGAGAATCCTCCAATGAATCTCCATAGTAACCTGCAAGGCCCATGAAATATCTAACCTCTTTCACATTCTTTGGTGTTGACCATTCTCTAATGGCTTCTACCTTATCAGGGTCCACTGCTATCCCATCTTTTGAGATGATATGCCCCAAATAGTGAATTTGTTTATGATAAAATGAGCACTTCTCAATTTGGCATACAACTGATGTTCCCTTAATACTTACAACACCATCCTCAAATGATGTTCATGATCTTCCTTTGACTTGGAATATATAAGAATGTCATCCAAAAAGACAATGACAAAGTTGTCCAAACACTCTCGGAAAGCGCCATTCATTAAGCACATGAGAACAACTGGTGCATTTGACAATCCAAATGGTACCACTGTGAACTCATAATGACCATACCTTGTCCTGAAGGTGGTCTTGCTAATATCTTCTTCTTTAATTATTACCTGATGGTATCCTGATCTGAGATCTATCTTTGAAAATATCCTGGAATCCTTTAATTGATCAAAGAGGTCATCAATCCTTGGTAGAGGATATTTGTTCTTAACAGTCACTTTATTCAATTGTCTGAAGTCAATGCACAATATTAACGTTCCATCTTTATTTTTCACAAACAAGACTGGGGCACCCCAAGGTGATACAGTTGGGCATATATACCCCTTCTTCAGAAGTCCTTCAAGTTGCATTTGCAACTCCTTCAATTTTGGTGTACTCATTCTGTAAGGAGTCTTTGATACTGGCGCTGCTCCAGGCATCAAATATATAGAGAAATCAATGTCTCTCCTTGGGGGTAGTCCTGGTACTTCCTTGAATACATCTTCAAACTCTTTCAGGACTGCATAATTCTCCAAATTTGGCACCTTGTCTTTAGGTGTCTCCTCCATATGAGCTACAAATATTTGACATCCTCTTCTATAACATTTCTTCAGTTGTAGTGCTGAAATTTCTCTAATAGTTACTGCCCTGAGAATTCCCTGCACTTTCCTTTGGTCCTCTTCTTCATCCAAGCAAGTGAATGCTTTGTTATGACAATCCAATAGAGCATGATGTGGGTCCAGCCAATCCATCCCAATTAAATAGTCATAGGAACCTAAGGGTAAGATGTTCAAATTTTCCCTAGTATTTAGTCCATTCATGTCTATGAGGCAGGACTTAACCATCTCATTAACTTTTCTTCTGGCTCCTGTAGCCAGTTGCACCAACCAGGATTTCCCATGCTTGCTTCTTGGTAATTGCAAAATTTCCACCATCTTAGGGTCTATATAACTATGGCTAGCTCCTAAATCAATTAAAATATCAAGGGTTTGGTTGTTGATCATACCTTCCACTTCAATCATGTGGGACTGATAATCTGCTTGCTTGTTGTCTAGGGTTGCATAAATCCTTGGCACATATCTGCGCATGTCCTCTACTGTCTCAACTCATTGTACATTGTGAACAACCTTACCTTTTTTTCCTCTGTGGGGACAATCTCTAAACCTATGGTCTCCTTTAAAACCCTAACATTGCATAGGTGGCTTCCTTGGCCCTTGACTCCCTGTGTCAATCGCTCTGGTTTCCTTATGCATTTTTTGCCATTGTGGATTATTTCTAAAGAATGGTGGCTTAGCTCCATTCTTCGTCTGATCCATCTTGAATTTCTTATTGTCTTCCCAAGCCTTTTGGAAAGATGGTCTTGCTTTTAGCTGGTCATATAAACATTTAGCTCTCCTTATGGTCTCTTCTAATGTCTTGGGATCATCATACTGTATTTTGTCACTAATGAACGATGGCAATCCACTTAAGTACCATTGAATCTTGATTGTCTCATCCTTAATGAAAGAGACATACTTCAATAGTTCCATAAACCTTCTCTCATATTCATCGATGGTCGTACTTCCAAGMTTGATTTCAAAGAAATATTTCATTTTCTTGTCATAGTATCCCTTGGTCAAGTACTTATTCTCAAAATACTTCTTAAATTCTCTCCAAGTAACACTTTTCTCTACAATGTGYTGTACCTGCACAAGTTGATCCCACCACATGGAGGCCTTTCCTTTGAGTTGATAGATAGCGATTCTACCTTCAGCATGAGAAGAATAATTATGCAATTGAAAATACTTCCTCATGCCTAGCAACCATGTTTCAACATCTTCATCCTTCTTGTGCTCACCATCAAATGTAGGGGGTTTGATTTTGTTCATTTCTCCTCACAGCTCATCCACCCCAGATCTCTTATACCTTCCGATAGGGGATAGACTTGAGTTGTTGCTTACTCTCTTATGGGAATGCCTATGGGTATGAGGGTGATGTCTACTAACACTTTTTACTTCTCCCTTCTCTTCTGAAGATTTGTGACTCTTAGATCTACTTGAGTCACTCCCCTTAACCAATTTCTTCTCTATTCTGTTCAAACCTTCCAATAGCTTCATGTTGAAGTCATCCTGCTACTCTTTGGCTTTCATAAGACTTTCATTATTAGATTTATGGCTTTGGACATCCTTCTACAAATTCTTAATGGTCTCATCCATATTCATATCTTCATTCCATTCTTCTCCATGTCCATTGGAGTTCGTTCCTTCCATGCTCAAAAGGACATTCATCCCTCTACTCTTCTCTGGATGACTGTAATTCCCTTGTGCCTCTTCCATTCCTACGAACTCTGCACTGGTATGAACTGACTGAGTTTTTGTTAATTCTACAAAACGTGCAACCATCGAAACTAATCATACTAACAAATCAACAATTCATGAGAATATGCACCATTTCGATTCAACATACACATCAACATTATCACTCCCAGTTTCCTGGTGTTATCACCACGAAAATTCTAGATAAGACCCAGGTCTCGAGAATGTTGATGCGTAGTGCCTTCCGAGATACATTGCGCAAGAAGGTGGTTTTGTCGAAACCACTTTCGCCAAGACGTGGTATTACGTGTCTCAACATGTCAAATCCACCACTCGTGGAGTGGGCGAAGGCTAGTCAGATCACCATTCTTCATTTGTTCGGTACTTCACATCCATGTGACATCAGCTGAACGTCGCCATGTAACAAACTCAAAAGATAATCATTCGAAATGGATTGGCCGGGCATGGCAACCCAAGGCTCTTTGTACAAAATCTGTCTGCACTTCATAAATGGAGTTCTATAATTACCACTCCCCAAGTATGAAGATATCTGCATATCCATAACCGTAGTAATCTTCAAGTTGATCGATTTCCTTCTCTCTGTAAAGACACATTTCGGTATCCTCAACCTGAGATACATGGACAAAGCTAAGTCGAGTGAGACTGGTTATTCAAGCAACATGCTAGGCTTTCTTGCGAATAAGGAGGAAAGGGTCTTTGTGCACCTTCTAGCAACTAAGTTCCACACAAAGCCGGTTATAGACTCACGATTGGAAGTCAAGATGAATCTCACTATAAAGGATTTAGTCATCAATAGGCCAGCCACTAAGAAGAAAAGGAGTAAATGGCATAAGAAGGAGGAATCTACGGTTGAAGCAGCCGAAAGTGTTGGAGAAAATCAATTGGTCTAGTTAGAATCTTTTTTAAGGGAGGAGATCACTAAGCTGAAGTAAGTCTTCAACTAAGATAAGCATGTCTCAATGAATTTTGAATAGCCGGTAGTGGAGGTAAAGGGTACAAGAGATGATAGGCTTGTTCTTCAACGACCCTTTTTACAACAGGCTAACTGCTATCATCACCCTTTTGTAATTTTGTGATTAATATGATTATATAAATACATAAGCAGATTTTAGACTGTTTTATTACAATTTCTATCTGGTGATGTTATGACTCTTGTTTTCTTTTATATTAAGTTTTTCTTGTAATCTTATATTTTATTTTCATTTGTCTAAATCGAAAGAAATTAAAATTTGGAATTCTTTTTAATTAATGCTTCAATGCGGTTATGTGTTTATTTTTCTTTTATTATCATGCAATTTAAATTCAGACTCCTCACCTTCCAAGAAAATTTGCACGCATTAACTTGACTTGCTCATTTATATTATTGTGCATAGAAATATTACAAGGTAAACGCTTCTCCGCGCACCTAAATATGATGTGCATTTCTTCTTCGTTGTACCGACTACTTACGCGCACTACTCTAGCATTGTGCACTAATATCCATTGCACACAGTTCCGATACTGCGCACTGATATCCCACATGCATTTTCTTCCTATGCATGCACCATATCAAGTTCAACATATTCCTTCACGCTCAAATATCTGTGCACACTATTGAATACACCGTCGCGAAGCAACTTATACTCATACTTATGCGCATACCAACAAAAATCCTCTACGTTAAGTAATACTTGTGTATCCCATGTGCACCTTACTATGTGTGTTCTTACCACGCAAGGCTAATTTCAGCGCGTACATCTACACATAATAATCTTCTGTGTGGTGCCACAATTTACCACGCACACTGGCACGCCACGGTTTCCCACGTGGTGCCAAATGTACAACGTGCGCCAGTACGCCAACCTTTTCCAAGGACACTCTATGACTCTAATTCTGGTCACTTTGAAGTTACTTTTATGTGAATATTCACTTCAATTGCACCCTTTTGGCCCATCCAAGCTCGGTGTTGAACTGAGGCTCTGATACCATACTGTAACGATCCCCCCCGACCAACCTGAGGCCGGGGTACGCCACTCCAGAGAAACCACTCATGCTCTGATGCCAGTTGGTAACATTCCCAACCATCGGGCCAGACCATGCTACTCTAGGGAACAATTTCGTTCCCATACTGCGGAACATACAGTAGCATACCCAGTAGTCAACTAAGCAATGCCACCTAAATTTACTCTTTAGACTGCATGCAACTAAAACATATACATACAGCATGCTCGCGGAAGCTTTACATCTAAACATAAACAAACAATTACTTTCTGTAACATATGAATTTTATATTAAAATAACAATAATTACCGATATGCATCATTTATAGGAAATTACCCATAAGCACACAAGCAATCATAGTCACATATATGATAAAATCATAACATAGCCATGTAAATAACAACACAGCATATCCATATATCATACAATCGGTACTTATCTTAGAAATACTGTCACCAACTGCTTACAGATCATCCACGAACCTCCCAGCCATAGACTACACTGTTCATCAGTCTCAACAGTGAATCACCCCCAAGCTGGGACTGAACTCTAGCTAGGGTAAGGGGATTCCTATCCAGGATAAGGATCATGGACAACAGGAAAGACTCTGTCTCAGGTGCTCACTCAAATAATAGCCTACAACCTCTCATTCCCCACATGCCTGTCCCACCCAAGGAAGTGTGCCCCTTCTCTGCTCAACAGTCCCTCAGCTACCCCACTTCCCTTCCAGAGCTTCAGCAACAGGCTGGACCAGAAGTCTCAGAGAACTGTAGCTGCAGTTTAGCACCTACAGAAATCAATCCCCAACAATTCTCTCTCTCAGAGAACTACTCATGGGCCTGACAACCCAATTCTTCAATCCCGCTCCAAGATAACTAGGTACACCAACCAAAAAGGATGGGGAAACAGGCTTCAGAAAGGTGAAATGGATGTCTCAAGGATAACAAAATGTATGAGTGAAATGGTCATGGAGTCATTGACTGGATAACTGAGTGTGTTTTTGGAATCACTGTGAACTCTTTGTCAAAAATGATGGTCCACCTAATGGTTCCCCCCTTTCCCCATTCGTAAGGCATCCGTCAGAAAAATCCCCCCTGAGCTAAGTTTCCCCATGATATGAATGCATGTCCCCAACTTGACACTTGTCATATTGAAAGTTACTTTTGTCCACTTGTCCCCAAATTTAGAACTTAGGATAAACTAATTATCCATACTTTATGTTTTAGGAAATATTAATATAATATTCCTTGACTTTTGGCCCTCCCTTTCCCTAACTAGTGAAGTTCAGTCCCCCATCTCTTTTATTGTGGACGGTCTGCACGCAGTGATGTATTTTATATTAATCATGAGTCATGTACAAAGTAGGCGCATTGGCCCTTGACATCTAGGCGTGCTGGCCTAATTCCAATACATAAGCATTCCGACTTATAATACTGGCTCACCAGCCTATAATGCATATTATATACACAAAGGTTCGCTGACCTTAATATTGCGCACACTTAGTTACTGCGCGTTGTATCCTCTGTCTTTAAGGTTGCGCGCACCTTAGTTACTACGCGCGATATTAAGAAATGTGCACATTACATCCCTTTACTACGCAGTATATGCGCGCACCATGCCATGAAAGGTTTATTACAAAAATGATGTCTAAACAACTCATTAGCTTAAATATACTTGGGTTATATTTACATTTGGGTTCGGCCGGGGGATATTACAAAAATTTACCCTTTGTTTGAAGACCTGCAACAGATGGATTAATGTGAATTATTAATATACAAAATGATTATTTAAACAACATGCATGACATATTCAATTAATTATATACTATTCAAGTGTGCAATATGGAATGTTACATACCACAAAAATGTGTTAGTCCTGGGGCATCATGACTTGTCCATAAAAGTATTCCATGACATTGAAATCTCTTCTGCCCAATTGGTTTACATATGTCATACATAGTGATTCCCTCCCATAACTTTAGTAGCTCGTCGATAAGAGGCTCGATATACACATTCATATATTTAACTTGGTACTTACCTAATTTTTTGAAATTACACGAAATTACTACCATAGTATGTATATATACATAAATAAATAAATAAAATATGTTATGCAAAAAAAGAGAAAAACAAAAAATTTAAATTCAAAAAAATAATGTAAACAAATACCTGGAATAATCATTGTCAACATTATGTGCTCCCTCTTTATTGACATCCAAGGAGGAATGCTATTTTTGATAAAACAAATAGGCCACACTGAGTAAACAAACCAAATCTCTCCAAATGGATTAACACCATCAGTTGCCAATGAAATCCTAACATTATGAGGTTCATCTGTAAATTCTGGCCATTTTGCAACAATTTCCTTAAATGCATAACCATTTGTAGGCATTCGAAGAATGCCATCTTCAATTCTCTTTCGTGCATGGTAATCCATAAACTGTGCTATGCTTTGGCACCTAAAAAATTGCTTCAAACGTGGAATTACGGGAATATACCGGAGAACCTTTCGAGGGACCATTTTTGTTACTTGATAGGTTCGATATCTACTGATACCACATACCGGGCATTCTGTTTTTGACGCATGTTGTCCATAATATATAATATGATCATCAAGACATGCATCTATACTTTGATACTCTATTCCAATGTCTTTCATAATGACATGTAAATCTCAATATGTGCGAGGTAAAATATTTGACGAGGGTAACATAAATTCACCTAACAATCTAAAAAAAAAATAAATAGTTAATGTAAAGAATAGTAATTGTAAATATTGCATTTTTATTTTACACATTAATTAACACTAAAAAAAATGGGGAAAATTCAACCTTTATGTAGATGTGATGAAACATATTACATACCTTAGGATCTATGCCATACAAGTGTTTGACAAATGATTCGTAACTTTCAAGTTCACCAACAACAATGTAGCGGAGAGAAGATTTTCTCTTGACCCTTTATAAAGTCATTTATTTACCTTTTCAATCAGAGGTTCATCATAAATACCATCACTATTGTCCCCATGATCCTCATCTGGATGACCGAATAAGTCTTGGATCATTTGATTTGTCCCACCATATTGAACTATGTTATTATTGTCATATACTTCCATGGGGTCATTAACTTGATCTTCATTATCTGCTTCAAGTTCTTCATCTTGTACTACAACATCATTTCTGCTACTACTTGGTGCTTTGTGCATAAAATTAGGGGGAAAATCTAACTTTATAATTACAAACAATCATGAGAAATTAGTGCATGTATAAAACAATATAAAAGTTTGAGAATACAATAAATATTAAAACAAATAATGAATGTATATATAGATAATTACGTACCATGGGATGATATTCATTTGATCCCCCATCCATGTGCCCATATTTTCTACAATGTTTTTTGGCTGCTGCTATTAAAAATCTTTCGGGACGTCTAGTACAACAATTTTTGCAAGGGAAATAACATTTACTGTCACCCTTTTCACCCTCTTTAATTCTTTTCCTAGCTCTAATGTTTTTTGACATTATTCCCCACAGGCATATACTGAAAAACATACCTATTTTTTGTTCGCCAAGAAGACCCGCTTATACCCTTTTTGAAGTGTCGTTATTATATAAAACTTGTCGCAACATCCGTAAAATGAAACATAGATTTTATAACGTTGCAATTCTGATGATAGTTGACCAAGTCAAAGTTGATTTGGCCAAATACTAGGTGACTGTTGGGAGGGGGAAAACCTAGTTTTCATAACGTCGCAAGTGCGACGACTATTTTACCAACGTCGCAAGAGAGAAAAAAAATCCAATGGTGTCGCAATAGTGATGTCTTCCTACCTTCGTCGCAATAGTGACATGTGTTTGTTTTACATTGCACTTGCGACGTTATCAGGCAATATGGAGATTTTTTTTTAAATTTCCTCTACTTTTTGACAGTATGGCCAATTTTTCCATAACGTCGTAAATAGAACGTCAAATTTTTTCCAATAGGTACTAGTGTGAGCCTTGTCCATACCATGTGAAATGGATGGATGTGTTTGAGACCATTACAGTTAATACCTACCTATCTAGGAGGGAGTGTTGATATTATGGTAGCTCCGAGAGGTATCGACATCTATGTATAACCCCTGACTAGAATATAATATTTTGGAAGCTAGAGAAACCCCAAAGGATGCATGAGAACCCTATAAGACTAGTTGGCTCAATAGAATAAATAATATTAAAATTTTACCCTCCAGAAAGAGAAGTCGACCTAGATAGTTGACAAGGAGCACTATAAATAGACGACGCTTGATATCATTTGGAGACACACTCACTCACAATCTCATACAAGACAAGTAGTGTGCAAGTCTGGAGGAGAGCTGCAATTGCTGTAGTGGTGAATGGTTTTCTTGGTCTATGGTTTTTGTATTCTATGCTTGGTGCACTATCTTTGGAGAAAGCTGTGCTATCTTGGTTATTTTTGGTTCTAGTGCTGCTTCGAAAATTATTTTATCTATCAAAGGTTAAGGTGCTTGGGAATGGTTGTGTGCCTATGGTTGGGTGAAAATATTAAGATATTGTCTATGGTTAAATGATCACATCAAATATTTTAACAAGCGGTTCACCTTGTCGGATACCTCACGTCGGGTTGAAGTTTTTGGATGTGGATCCATTGATTAGAATTGAGAAGAAGATTGAGGAAATCATCCCAAAAATCTAGTGGGCCCAATCCTATGCAAATCCAAAAGCCTCAAGCATTTTCTTCATGAATTTCCAACTTATTCGATAATAAGACTTTGACATGTCTAATTTAATGAGAATGACTAATTTTTTTTATTGCTTCATGGAATGGACTATTTCGTGGGAAAATACAATCCCATCAAGGATTTATCTTCCCTCCACGAAACCATCCTGTTCCTTTGAATTTTTTTTTTAATAAGGGTTTGAGGATATTGGCCACCAACTTGGAGACAATTTTATAGATGACATTGCATAGCGCGATTGGTCTAAAATTTCCTGCCGTATTCACCTCTTTTTCCTTCGATATTAGAGATAAAAAGGTGGCATTGAAATATTTGAGCATGGATGATCCGAGTTTTATGAGTAGAACAAAATGAATCCAAATTATTTTTAAAATATGCTTAACACAGAATAAAATATATACAATAAAACTAGTTTCTATTCAATAAGGAAATAAGTTGAAACTGTAAAATGCAGCAGAAAAAATGTTTGCTAGAATGGTGGCAGCTTATCTCTGAGAATAGATGTGACAGTTGCACTCATTCACAAGAAGATGATTACAATGAGGCTATGAAGGAATTTTTACAATAAACAAGAATTCCAAAAACCCTATACATCCAAAAACCTAACCCTAGGAGACGAAGCGCCAAAAGTCATGTGGGCCTCGTTGGGGTAAGTTAGTACATCAACTTCTCGGGGTCGTAAATTTTTCATACGATCTCTGTTTTCATTGCATGATAGCCTGTTGGAAATGTCTATACGAGGAATACACATGTTGTTGTCATAATCTGACTCCATATATTGTTTGACTATGGCAAGCCCTAAAAACGTTTTTTATGGCCTCAAAACAACCCCGAAAGTCAGGGACCCGAAAACTAGAAAAAAATGCCAAACTGGAAAACTGCCAAAATGAGACAGTTGGAATAGGTGGGAGGCCACCAAAATCCATGTAGATAAATCCTCCCCCCTTAGGAATAAATGGTCTCCATTGCGTTGATTTCCCCCATCAGATGAGGAAATTTCTGCTGAATTTGACCCCGGGTGAGCCACTTGCCTTGATGCAGGAGCTGCCCTACTTTGACAACTCAATAAAGTTGGATCCTTTGTTGGAAAGTGCCCTTTACCTGTGTGTCCAAAATATGATCACTGGATTCCTATTGTATGCAGTCGGGGTTGAGCTTTGTTGGTGTCAACTATTCTATTATCTCTGAGGTGTCTAATAATGGTGGGAAATAGCGTCGAAGGAGATCCACTTTGAATAATGCGTGCAGTCCAAGGAAAGGAGGAATGCTGAGCTCAAAATCATTATCACCCATTTCCTTGGTGATGGTGTATGACCCATGATGGAGTGGGAGAAGCTTCCAATGGGGCCCTGTAAGGAATTCTTTCTACAAGTGAAACCAAACTTTGTTTCCCATCTGAAATGTGTGTGGCACCTGAGGTTGATCATGGCACTACTTGTACTTAGCATTGGACTTCTATAGGATATCCTAAACCTGCTGGAAGATATGTTGGATCCACTCAATGAACCGGGTGGATTTTTTAGCTTCAGTTGGATTAGGAGATGAGAAGGATGAGGTGAACGCAAGGGGTAGTGAGACATCTATGAGACCCAATGGTTGGAATACCAACCCCACCTGAAAGGGGTTGTGGCCGGTTGAGATATGAAGGGATCAATTGTAGCTATGATGAACATAGGGAAGAATCTCATCCCATGTGTGGGGGTGCTTGAAATTGTACATGCATAGGATATGCATGATCATTCGATTTATGACCTTGGTTTGGCCATTTGTCTGGGGTGGAAGGCAATGGATTTGTTGAGCTTGGTTTCCAGCAGTGACTAGAGGCTCGATCAGAATGTGCTGAGAAACTAACTGTCCCGATTTGAGACAATGTTTTGTGGGATTCAAAAATGTACCCAGACTCTTTGAAAGAAGAGATTGGAAGTGGCCTCTGTTGTGATGCTCTTCTTGCAGGCGGCCATAATCACCATCTTAGAAAAGCGATCAACCACCACAAAAACACAGTCATTTCCCCTCTTGGTGGATGGGAGGACCGGCATGTAGTCCAGTGAGATGGATTCCCATGGCCTATCAGGAGTAGGCAGAGGGGTGTACATGCCCTGTTTCTTAATGGTTAGTTTGGTTATAGCACAGGTGGTGTAGGACCTGATATACTTGCTGACATCTTGTCGAAGTTTCGAATAGTATAAATTTTTCTGCAACATTGTCACTATATTTTTGACGTCGAAGTTTCCTGCCACCGGACTATAATGGGCTTCCCAAATCATCTTGGATTGCTCGCTTGATGGAACACATATATGGCCCAAACGACACAACATCCCATCCTAAAGATGGAAATTAGCGAAAATTGCGTTTGCGCCCAATGTTTGGTAGGTGGTGGTGAAGTCTAGGTCTGTCTCATAGAGTTGGGGCCATCTAGAGGTCTTGTAGTAGCAAGAGTCTAGAACCATGGTGAGTTCTGCAACTGGCGGTTTTCTGAGGCAATCAATGACTTGGTTGATACTTCCTATTTTATACTTGATGTTGAGGTGGAATTGTTGCAAGTATAAGGAACACTTCTGATGGTGGTCATTATGTAATTTTTCTTGTGTCTGCATGAACTATAGTGGCTTATGATTAGTGTAGATCACTGTTTCCTTCCCAATAATGTAATTTCTTCACTGGTGGAAGGCTTGCACAATGGAGTACATTTCTTTTTAATAAGTAGGGTACTTACGGACAACATCTGATAGTGTCTCAATATGATAGGCCACAGGGTGGCTGTGCTGAGTGAGAAAAATTCCAATAGCATAGTTTGAAGCATCTGTCTCGATCTCAAAGGGTTGTTGCAGGTTGGGTAATGAAAGTACTGGGGATGAGCACAAGCACTGCTTCAAAGTATCAAACGCTTATTATTGGGACCAACCCCATACAAATTTCACCTTACCACCACCCCTGGTTACTTGGTTGAGGGCCCATGCAATATGGGATAATCCCAACACAAACCTGCGATATAAATTGGCAAGGCCCAAGAGGCTCCAAATCTCAATGAGTGTGGTTGGGGCTGGCCAGTCATGGATGACCTAGATATTGGATGGATCCACATGTATGCCATGTTGATAAATGATGTAGCCCAGGTAATGGACCCTGTCCATGCCAAAGGAGAATTTTTCCAAGTTGGTGTATAGCTTGTGGTGCCACAGGGTGTGCAGAACCTACTGAATATGTTGCAAGTATTCCGCCCAAGTATTGCTATAGATGAGGATGTCATCAAGATACACCACTACAAAATTATTGGTGAATGGATGCAGGATATCACCCATCATCCTCATGAAAGTGGATGGAGCATTTTTCAAACCAAAGGGCATGAACAACCATTCAAAAATACCTTCCTTTGAATTGAAGGTGATCTTCCATACCTCTGTATATTCTATAGGGACCATGTGGTAGCCAAACTTTAGATTAATCTTACTAAAGTATTTGGCCCCCATGAGTTTATCAAGGAGGTTGTCGATTCAGGGAATCAGGTACCGGTTTTTGATTGTGATTTTATTCAGGGCACGATAATCAATGAAAAGTCACCAAGCTCCATCTTTCTTCTGTACCAGCATGATTCGACTCCCACAAGGCAATGAGCTGGGATGGATGTGCCCCTTGTGGAGCAGTTCTTGGATATTTCCCTTGAACTCCTCATTCTCTAACAAAGAGTGGTGGTAGACTGGCCCATTGGGAAGCATTGCATCGGGGGTCAAATCGATGGGATGCTTGACTTGAAAGTGCAGAGGTACCCTAGTAGGTGAGGAAAATATATCTGAGTATTCTTCCACAACTTTATCCACTTTCTTCTTCCTTGTGGAGAGGTCAACCGCGAAGGCCCTGGATGTGGCTGCGATTTTTCGCTCATTTTGAGAGAGAATGAGGAAGAATAAAAACTTCCCCATCTAAGAGATGACCTTCCTACATTGCTTGGAATAGATCAAGGAAATAACACTAGGTGGGACTACCTCAGGTATCCTGTACAATTTATTGTTCAAAGTAATAATAATACTGCGAGGCCTAGAATCACATACAACATGACGTTTCCGTAAATATGGTTGGCCCAAAAGAACATTACAAACTTCAAGAGGAGAAACATAACACAATACCTCATCTTTTAAGGGCTTGATGCTGTATGACAGGTGACATTGTTGGTTGACGTGGATATCTCTTCCTTGGTGGAGCCATCTGATGGTGTAGGGTTGTAGGTGCGACGTTTTTGGCAGGGCGAGTTGCTTGACAAACTTTTTTAAGATGAGGTTCTTCTGGCTACCGCTATCAAAGATGAAGTGCAGTGGGGTACCCTTCACCCACTTTTGTGAATTAAAAAGGTGCTCGCCTTCCTCTGGATTGTCTAGTTCACTAGGTTAGAGCTTGGTGGTAGCAATGGTAGCATTGGGTTCTGCATCAATGATTCGTCTCCCCCTTTCTCATTCTGACTCAGAGTCAAAATCTACATCTGATTTAGAGGATTTCAGCTCAGACACCATCGACTAATTTGAGCAAAAATCAATAGTGTTATGCCAACGACTCTTATGGGATGCTATTAAGGAAAAATACTACCCTGTTGGAAGTTATGATGACCTGTATACAAAATGGAACACACTTCCATAAGAGCCCCTAGAATAACACTATTTATTTCTCTCAAAGAAGTCATTGGTGGTTGAGGTGAAAGATTCTGAATTAGATGCGGGTTCTAACTCTGAGTCAGAACCAGAAAGGGCAAGACAAATCATTGATGCAAAACCCAGTGACACCATTGATACCACCAAGCTCCATCCTAGTGAATGAGATGAGCCAGAGGAAGACGAGTTCCTTTTTCATTCACAGATGTGGGTGAAGGGTACCTCGTTGCACTTCATCATTGATAGAGGTAGCCAGAAGAACCTCATCCCAACAGAGGTTTTCAAGCAACTCGCCCTGCCGACAATGTCGTACCCACAACCCTACACCATCAGATGGATTTTCCAAGGAAGCAATATCCACATCAGCCAACAATGTCGCCAATCATACGACATCAAGCCCTTCAAAGACAAGGTATTGTGTGATGTTTCCCCTCTCAAAGTTTTTAATTTTATTTTGGGCCAACCATATTTATGGAAACACCATGCTATATATGAGTCTAGGCCTCACAGTGTTGTTATTACTTTGAACAAGAAATTGTACAGGATACTGAAGGCAGTCCCACCTACTTCTATTTCCTTGATCTCTGCCAAGCAATGCAGTAAGGTCATCTCTCAGATGAGGAAGTTTGTCTTCTTAGTGATTCACTCTCAAAATGAGCGAAAGGTCACAACCACATCTAGGGTCTCTGCAGCCGACCTCTCCACACAATAGAATAAAGTGGATAAGGATATGGAATCATACTCAGATGTCTTCTCCTCACCTACCGGGGTACCGCTGCACTATCAGGTCAAGAACCCCATCGATATGACCCACGATGCACTACTACCCAATCGTCCAGTCTACCAATGCTCTCTATTAAAGAATGAGGAGATCAAGCGACAGATCCAAGAACTCCTCCAAAAGGGGCTTATCCATCCCATCTTATCACCTTGTGGGAGCCCAATCATGTAGGCATAGAAGAAAGATAAAACTTGGTGACTCCGCATTGATTACCGGGCTCTAAATAAAATCACAGTTAGAAACCAGTACCTGATTCCCTGAATCGATGACCTCTTTGATTAGCTCACGGGGGCCAAATACTTCAGTAAGATTGATCTGAAGTTTGGCTATCACCAGGTCCCGATAAAAAAGACAGATGTATGCAAGACCACCTTCAAGTCAAAGGAAGGTCTTTTTGAATGGTTGGTCATGCCCTTTGGCTTGAAAAATGATCTAGACAATTTCATGAGGATGATGGACGATATCCTGCAACCATTCACCAATAATTTTGTAGTGGTGTATTTGGATGACATTCTAATTTACAAAAAGACTTGGGAAGAACACTTGAAGCATATTCAATAGGTTCTTCACACCCTGTGGCAGCACAAGCTATATGCCAACTTGGAAAAATTCTCCTTCAGCATGGACAGGGTCCATTACCTGGGATACATCTTTGATCAACATGGTGTACATGTGGATCCAACCAAGATCCAAGTCATTTGTGACTGGCCAACCCCAACCACATTCATTGTGTTTCATAGCTTCTTGGGCCTTGCCAATTTCTACCGCATGTTAAAATTCTCCCATATTGCATGGGCCCTCATCCAAGTAACCAGAGGTGGTGGTAAGGCAGAATTTGTGTGGGGATGGTCTAAAAAATAAGAGTTCGATGATTTGAAGCAACACTTGTTCTCAACCCTAGTAATTTCACTATCAGACCTGCAACAACCCTTTGATATTGATAGAAATGCTTCATACTATGTTGTGGGCACCATTCTCACGCAACACGACTATCCCATGGCCTATCATAGTGAGACAATATCATATGTTATATGTAAGTACCTTGATTACGAAAAATAAATGTACTCCATTGTGTAAAACTATCACCAGTGGAAACATTAAATTCTTGGGAAGGAGACAATCATCCACATCGATCATAAGCCAATGCAGTTCATGTAGACACAAGGTAGATTGCAGAATGACCGCCATCAAAAGTGATCCACATACTTGCAACAATTCCACCTGAACATCAAGTATAAAACATGAAGCACCAACCACTTCGTTGATTTCCTTAGCAGACTACCAATTGCGACACTCACCACGGTGCTAGACTCTTGCGGCCATGAGACCTCTGGCTGGCCCTAACTCTAAGAGACAAATCCAAACTTCGCCACCACCTACCAAATGTTGGGTGCATACACAACTATCTCTAATTTCCACATTTAGGATGGGATGTTGTGTCATATGGTCCATATCTATGTTCCATCAAGCGAGTGAGTGAAGCTGATGTGGGAAGACCACTACAATCGGGTGGAAGGACAATTCGGGGTTGAAAAGACAATAGCAATGCTGCAGAAAATTTTTGATGAGCCATAACTTCGACAGGACGTCAACAAGTATATCAGGTCCTTCACTGCCTGCGCTATTTCCAAACCGAGCACTAAGAAATAGGGCATGTACACTCCTTTTCCTACTCTTGACAGGCCACGGGAATCCATCTCCATGGACTAACTGTTAGGCCTCTCGTCCACCAAGCGAGGAAATGACTGTGTTTTTGTGGTTGTTGATCGCTTTTCTAAGATGACCATTCTGGCCGCCTGCAAGAAGAGCATCACGACAGAGGCCACTACCAATATCTTCTTTGAACGAGTCTAGGTACATTTTGGAATCCCACAAACCATCGTCTCCAATCGATACATTCGATTTCTCTGCATATTTTGGTCAAGCCTTTGTTCACTTCTGGACACCAAGTTCAACAAATCCATGACCTTCCACCCCTAGAAACATGGCCAAACTGAGGTCATAAATCGATTGATCGTGCATATCCTGCACATGTATAATTCCAAGCACCTTCGCACACGGGTTGAGAGTCTTCCCTATGTCCAACATAGCTACAACCGAGCCTTGCATAGCTCAAAGAGCCACAACCCCTTTCAGGTGGGGTTGTGATTCCAATCAATGGGTCCCATAGATGTTGCACTACCCCTTGCAGTCAACTCGACCGACTCATCTCCTACTCCAAATGAAGCTGACAAAGACACCTAGTTCATTGAGTAGATCCAACACATCTGTCAACAGGGTCAGGATATCCTACAGAAGTCTAATGACAAGTACAAGGAGTGCCATGATCAACTTGGGGTGCCACATAAGTTTTAGGTGCGATACAAAGTTTTCTTACATTTTCAAAAAGAACGCCTTATCAGACCCCATCATAAGATTCTCCCACTCCTTTATGGGTCATACACCATCACCAAGGCCATGGGTGATAATGTTGTTGGCATAGGGGTAGACTCAAGGTTCAACGCTTAATGACACACCAACAAAACCCTGACTACCGGCCCTTTCGGAAACACCTGCGAAGAAGGCGATGTCTCCCTTGAGGTAGAAGTAGGGGGGGTTACAAGACACATGTGTCTGTAACCAAGTTGGGACACAGATCTGTGATAACAACACTTCACAGGGTAATCTGTTAACGCTTAGGAAGTGACATACATTAGTTCATTAACCTTATAAACATCGTAGAACATAATCTAAGATAGATCTAGTGAAATAATAAAAAAATATTATGAACCTTAAACACTAAGCACTTAGCACTCTGAATCTGATTTAGCATTCTAACATAAGCAATGCATTTAAGCAACACATGCATATTCATTATACATCTAATCTAAGCACTAAGAAAAATATAATAGATATAACATTGCATAAAGCAAACCATAATACACCAGATATATGTGGTTCACCCCAGTGTGGGGCTATGTCCACCAACCTCTTCGCCTCTTTATTATTCATCTGAATATTACATTCATTCACTCCTGTGCACTAAGCCACGAAGTCAAGCTTCGTACTAGACAAGAGATCTGCCCATTGATCACTAGATCCTCCTTCCAAAACTAGGTCAAGGCACAGAGCCAATTCTCTATCAAGCACAAAGACTTAACACACATACATTCCCTTGCACAAAGATAATCAAACTACTTGCACTTAGCAACAAAAACTTCTACTTCTACCATACATTCTTCTTTTATTTATACTTTTACAAACCATTACAATAGGGCCAAACATGGAAAAAACCGATGGGCTGACATCCCATAAACCATTACAAAAACCCTAAAGAACCCCTTACTTGGTCCACATAGCCCACAAAATAAGTGATATCCGCGATATCAGCACCACCTAGGCTCTCCTTCTTCGAACAATGTGTCAAAGTCCAAAAGTAGTCCAAATCTGACCAAGGTTTCCTCAAAACTTGGTCGAGGGCCAACAAGCCCCCAACACTCACCTGTGACTCGTCCCGAGACACTCAGGTCTGGAAAATGCTACTTAGAAGGCCTCGAGCTTAAATCAAGCCACCTCAACTTGCTGCTTCTGCTGAGCCTCTTTCTCAATGAGCTCCTGGATTTGCTTTTATGTAACAAGCCCTTCTAGGCACTGTTCTACTATTGCAACCACTAGATCCAATTGCGAGCCATGTCCACCAATCTCTTCGAACACCTTGCAGGCTTCATCCTGCATAGGTTGCAGCTTCTGCGTGACTTCTATTACCTTTCCCTGGAGGGCAGTGATATGTTGTTGTACTTCACTTTTCTCCTAGGATCTTTTCATTCTTTCTACCACAGTGAGAAACTTCATTTGCGCTTGCACAGAAAATGCTTGCTGCTGCGCCTCCTGTAACTGCGTTTCTAGCTTCTTCAGTTATGGATCCTCAACGAGGCATTCATATGTCTGTGCGCTTCTATCACTTAGTTGTTTTCAATCTGAGGCGAGGGATCTTATCCTTACTAATGTGTTCTTAGCGGTTTATTCCCTCTGGTCATGCATCTCCTGCGGGGTGCTCAACACTGCTTGGACCTCCAATTCTGCTATCCTGGCTTGAAGCTACTGGATGATCTCAGTGAGATTCACTACTTGAGCCTTGAATGACTCTTTCTCCTCCTATGCCAAGCCTGGAATAGAGTGACATGATTTAATCACTGCTTCTTTGACCATGGCCCGCTCTGTGAGTAATTTATCCTTTTCTCTCTGTAGTTGGGATTTTTACTCCTGGAGTTTTGCCTGAAGCTCTACTTTCTCAATTTCCTGGGTTGCTACATTTTTCTGCGCTGCTCTTAATTGTTCTAAGACTTCATATTTCTCCTGTTTCAAGGCTTCTGTAGCCTTCTCCTTATTTTCCTATACTCTCTGAAGTCGATCTTCTATTGCATCCACCAGTATTGTCAATTGGGATGGTTCATCCCCCAATTTTGCAGTCGAGGAAGGCGCAGTAGGTACTGCGTAGACCAAACAAATAACTTGTTGTACTTCCTTCAATTCCTTCTTGATAATTCCATATAGATCCTCCTGCTTCTCTCCATACCTCTACAAGATGTCCTCATAAGCATCCTCCATAGCTCTGTGGACCAGGCTAATCTCGTTCTTAGTGAGCGTGGCCTCTAGCTAGAAATTATTAGTGAACGTATTATTCCTGGAAGAAGGTTTCTTTGGAGAAACCTTCCTCTTCTACGGTGTTACTTCCAAATTGGGGGATCCTCAAGTGGAGCGGTGGTAGCTTCACCTTCTCCTTTCCCTTATTCTCCTTCATCTCCTCCTCCCTATCCTTCTGCTTCATATTCTCCTCCTCCTACTGGCGAGCCAAACCCGTTATATTCATAAGCATTTTCCTCCTCATTGCTCTCTTTATCCTAGACTTGTTCCTGCTTTTTCTTCTTCATCATCCCATTGGACTGTCTGACATGCTCAACCTAGGTGACTATGGGGATTCCTATGGTGTCAGTGTCAAAGAGTTCTGCATCAATGACATGTACAAGAAATTCCTCCAACCACTCCTTTGTAATCTGATCCATGTCTTCATCTGTCAGCTTGTAGTAGGACTACAATTCTTCCCGATTATCGTCTCTGTGCGCAGTGATGTAGATGAAATGAGGATTTGCATGAAACTTTTCTATTGGTCAGTACTGGTGCAAGGTGCGTAATTTCATCCATGGAAATGATTCAATGGAAACCTTAATTGCTGATAGTATGCATGAAACACAATGTTGGACTACCACTGCTTCGTCATGTGATTGGTGTACCACAGGGTTGAAAACCAAGTGGCCAACGGCTCTGAGGGTTCGCTTTATGTGAAGGTGGATCCTTTAGAAATTTTCCAAGCGACAATTACGATCAAAATGATTAGCCAACTATAGTGGAATTCATATCCCAAATCTTGGGCTTCGCGACAATCCTTCTCCAGCTCATTGATGAAGTAGTTCGGCCAGTTCATCTGCATGCCCTGCACACATTTTCATGTGATGTCCACCATGAACCTGATGACCTTGTGGGGCGGTTCTTTCTCACGAGCTTTCTAGCTAGGAGTTAGAAAGCGAGGCACACTCCTCCATCCTGTATAGAGGCTACCTTGTAACCTCACTTTCCTTTCTCTACTTCTCCATAAGATTCCTTGATGTGCCGCACTAGGGAATGGTCCGAGGCCTTCCCTGGATAAAATGGTTGAGGGTCAGGTCCCTTCACACTTAAGCCTGTGATCCGATGGATCAACGCCAGATCCATGGTAATAATTCCATTGAGCCACAAGTATCCACCATGATAGCACAAAAAGAGGAGTTTAACGCAAGCGTTAACCTCCCGGTGGTGCCCAAAATGTGGGATATTCATCACATTCAGCATGGTGGACTGTGCCAGCCCCTTAATCCATGGCCATGAGATGAGGCGAGGTGTCTTCCCAGTTGACTTCATGAAGTAGCAGTGGGGTGATAACATAGCGTAGTTCTTCCTGTCTCCTAAATTGAAGTCATTGTTCTTCAATAGCAAGATCTGTCCTAACTGACTCCCGACTACGTGTATTCCTTTCGGAATGTATGCAGTGAACATGGCATACTCAAAGTCTTGGGGGATGTTGTTGGGGTTAACAGTGCCAACCAAATGTGGGATATAATCGAGTAGGATTGACAGGATCTGCTTCACATTAGCCAAATCATCGTGGTTCTTAATTCGCTTCTTAGTCATGGGGTTGACATAGCCAGAACGATGTCCAGTCGAAGGGGAATCCTACAGTCCCCTAGTCGATGACGCCTGGACACCTTCGGATATCAATCTATCGGCAATTATATTCTTGAGGACTTCCTCAACATACTTCTATAATTGACTAGGATCGCTCGACATTCTAACTTGTAAACAGACAGGTCGGGGTAGATGAATGGACAGGCGAGGTAGACAAGCGGATAGGCGGGGTCTAGTTTCAGATAACACAACTCGATACTTAGAAAATTATTAGTTTAGCTCAGTCAATCATAGGTAGAAAAAATTGGTCCTAGTGCAACGTCCAACGAGTTAAATAAGAGGGGCATCGTAATGGATTCTTCCAACGGCCAAGAGTGCTTCCATCAATGTAAATTTTTCCATTATGGCGCGGTCTCAACGTTCAAAAGCGGTCCATCAGCCCATAAATGGGTTTTCTAAGCATTCTGGAGCATTGTTCTAACGGTCGGGGAACCTCCAATGGTCATATAACTTTGCCAGGGTGAAGTCCCATTTTGCGTGATCCTATTGTTCCAACGAGGTTCAAATCCTACGAACTTGCCTCCTGCGAGGTTCTAGTCTGTGAAGTCCTCCATATGGTCTTTGTAGCTTCTTGTAGATTTTCTAACTAAGATTTCTTTTTATTGATATTCCTTGCCTTCTTCCCTATTATCCGAGTTTCTCTAAATGTTTCTGGAATCCCTTTCCATTTCTATTCTTACCTTCCTCAAAGGGTCTAAAGTTAATATCCCTTTTCTTAACACTTCCTTGGTGGATATACTTATTTATTGAATAGATAGGTCCTTAAAACCTTCTTGCATTCTTTCAGCCTTGATAGCTAATTCTCTTACTTTCTATTCCTCCGATGTTGTTACTCTGTTATGTTTCTTTGACTTATCCTTTAGTTCTTCTATTAGTCGGTTTGTTTTTCTAGCTATGAAATCCCTTAGTTCTTGCTTTTTCTTTTCTGTAGTTTCTTCCTTTGCTTTCCTTCTGATCCGATCCTTCTCAATCCAAGTCTTACCTAACAAAAGTGGGAAAGGGGTGTTGTCCCCAACAAACTGAATGACTTCAAATTCTTCTTCAGTTAATGTTCCCTCAACAATAATAGGTACATTAGTAACCCTTCCACATAGGGTTATCATCTTACCCTTAAGCAAGCCTATCCTTCCCAACGAAGGTACCATAGTAGGATTTCCCAAAATTTCCCAAGTGTCTTCTGTCATAATATTCACTTGTGTTTCTTCATCCAAGACACAGTCTATGTCGAAGTCTTCTATTCTTGCACTTATGCAGTGTTTTACTTTCAAGATATTTGGTAAACTGACATCTTTGTGAACATCCATCATTTCTCTCAATTGTAATAACATAGTATGAACTTTCTTTGATTCTTTCTCTAACATTCCCTTAGTCACTTGACTCTCTTCATAGTTTTCTTGTCTTACATTCATCCTTTTGACTTTAGCAATCATCCTTGGACAATCCTCAACCTCATGACTGATAATCTTACAACAAAGAAAAATAGGACCTGTGCCAGGGCATTCCTTAGGAGGATGTCTCGGTCTTCTGCAATTATAGCACAATGTCAATTCTCTTTTTTTTTAAACATTCCCCAACCTTTTCTGTACTGCGCACTAGGATCATAGTGCTAGATCTGCAATCTGCAAAAAACATTCCTAGGTTTCTACATCCACTTATTAGTCCAAAAAATATTTCTATGCATATGAATAACATATCTTTCTTCATTTCTATTAAATTTACTCAAATCAACTCTTTCTTTCAACTGCACCCTAGCCTTAAAACTAGGACACAATCTATTAAACATACTTAAATTCATTCTTTTGAAAAAAAAAAATTCACTTATCTTTCTCTTGTCAAAGCACAAAGCTTTACCTCTTTTAGGATCTTACCTCTTTTCTTCAGATCAGATTTCTTTGTTAGCACAAAGCTTCGCAAGTCAAGTAGAGTATTTCACACTTCAACAACAGATATATACACATAACTTCTCTTTTCTTTACTTCAGTTCCCAACAATCACAGTTTCAAGTCCCGATAACAGAAGCATTTGTTGGCACAGGGGTAGACCCAAGGTTCAACGCTTAACAACGCACCAACAAAACCCCGACTACCAACCTTTTTGGAAATACCTGTGAAGCATGAGAGGTCTCACTTGAGGTAGAAGAAGGGGGGATTAAAGGACTCAGGTGTCTGTAACCAAGCTTGGACATAGATTTGTGATAACAACACTTCGTAGGATATTCTTTTAACACTTAGGAAGTGACATACATTAGTTCATTAAACTTATGAACATTGCATAACATAATCTAAGATAGATCTAGCACAGTAATAACAAAATATTATGCACCTTAAACACTTAGCACTTAGCACTTAGCACTTTGAATCAGATCTAGCATTCTAACATTAGTAATGCATTTAAGCATCACATACATATTCATTACACATCCAATCTAAGAACTAAGAAAAACATAAGAGATATAACATTTCACAAAGAAAACCACAAGACACTAGATATACATGGTTCACCCCAGTGTGGGGATACGTCCACCAACCACTTCGCCTCTTTATTATTCATCTAAATCTTACATTCATTCACTCTTATGCACTAAGCCACAGATTTGAGCTTCACACTGGACATGATATCTACGCATTGAGTACCAGATCCTCCTTCCAAAACTAGGTCAAGGTACAGAGCCAATTCTCTATCAAACACAAAGCCTTAACACACATACATTCCCTTGCACAAAGCCAATCGAACTACTTGCACTTAGCTCCAAAAAATTCTACTTCTACTATACATTCTTATTTTATTTATACTTTTACAAACCCTTACAATAGTGCCAAACATGGGAAAACCCCATGGGCCGACATTCCATAACCCATTACAAAACCCCTAAATAACCCCTTACTGGGTCCACATAGCCCGTAAAGTAAGTGAGATCCTTGATCTTAGCTCTGCTTAGGTGCTCCTTCTTAGCACAATGTGTTGAAGTCCAAAAGTGGTCCAAATATGACCAAGGTTTCCTCAAAACTTGGTCGAGGGCCAACAAATGATTTTGAGGTCAACATTCCTCCTTTCCTTGGCTTGCACCTAGTGTTCAACGTGGATATTCTTCGACCTTATTTCCCACCATTATTGGCACGTCAAAGATAGCAGAATAGCTGACACCAACAGAGATCAACCCCGACTACATACAATAGAAATCCAATGATGATATTGTGGAGAAATACGTCAAGGGAACTCACCAACAAAGGATCCAACTTTATTGAGTTGTCAAAGCATGGCAGCTCATGCACCAAGGCAAATGGCTCACCCAGGGCCAAATTCAACAAGAATTTCCTCATCTAATGGGGGTACTCAATGCAATGGAGACCATTGCTTCCTAAGGGGGGAGGATTGGCCCATATGGATGTCCTTGGCCTCCCAACTATTCCAACTGGCTAATTTTGGCAGTTTTCCAGTTCAACAGTTTATTCCTAGTTTTAAGGTCCCTGACTTCTGGGGCCATTTTGAAGCCCTAAATAATGTTTTTAGTGCTCGCCACAACTATTGTGTGTAGGGATTTCCACAAGAAACATGTGTATTCCTATGATATACCTTTCTAATGGGATATTGTGTGCCTAAAATGGAGATCATATGCAAAATTTACGACCCTGAGAAGTTGATGTACTAACTTACCCAAACAAGGATCACATGACTTTTGGCGCTTCATCTCCTAGGGTTAGGTTTTTGGATGTCTAGGGTTTTTGAAATTCCTGTTTATTGTAAAAATGCATTGAGATACTCATTGTAATCTTATTCTTGTGAATGAGTGCAACCGTCACTTCTCTTCTTAGAGATAAGCCGCCACCATTCTAGCAAGCTTGTTTTTCGTTGCATTTTACAGTTTCAACTTATTTCCTTATTGAATAGAAACCAATTTTACTGTATATCTGTTATTCTGTGTTAAGAATATTTTGATAATAATCTGTATTCATTTCATTCTTCTCATAAAATATGGATCAATGGTATCAGAGTGGTCTACTCCTTGTCGTTCTTAATGCATGTCCCCAACGAGGTCAAGGTACAAAGAATTGGGTCTTGAGCTTGTTTCTCTTGAGGAAAATATCTCTCGCACGCCCAAGCGACCTCTCATGGCAAGAGAAAAGAAAGATGATGGGACATGAGATCCCTTCAAAATGTTTCTCGAGGAATCCCTCATGCAACAAAGGAACGAGATGATGGATAATTTTGCGCAAATCCTTTGACGACTACCAACAAGCTATGCATCTTCCTCAAGTGGAGGCATCGCCCCATTCAAGGTACAAATAAACTTCAATATTCTTATATTTAAAGGTCATATAGACACAAATGTTGTAGAAAAATGGTTGAATATGCTAGAAGGGTATTCTTTGTCCATAACTTCTCGAATAGAGAAAAGATTACTTTTTCGTTCCTCAAAGTCATTCCCCATGTCAAATATTGGTGGGAAATTTTCTGTGAGAAGAAGGAAACATAGGAAACCTCATTATTTACATTCAAAGTCACTTGGGAGTCCTTCAGGGATGTTATTAAAGAAAAATACTACCCTGTTGGAAGTTATGATGACCTGTATACAAAATGGACCACACTGTGGCAAGAAATAGACCAAGCAGTGTATGAGTTCACAAATATCTTCCATACATTGCGTAACAATCTAGGTATCAAATATTCTGAGCGACATCTAGTGCTCAAGTATCATGGAGTTCTACATAGATACATCCAAGATGAAATGGAGTTTCTGGAAATCTCATCCTTTGGCGTGACCTACCGATATGCTGTGAAAATTGAGTAGAAGCTCAAAAAAAAGACACAAAAATTTGGGCCTCGGAATCCCTCATAGAAAAATACAGGAAAGGGCAGCACCAACCAACATAACAAAGGACAAAGAAAAGATGGACCGCCTCAGGAGAACCAGTCCAGGCCGCAATAAAAGGACATCAGAAAGACAAATAAAGATACCAGGAAGTGGTGTGACTTCCATAAGAGCCCCTGGAATAAAATTGTTGATTTTTGCTCAAAGAAGTCGCTGGTGGTTGAGGTGAAAACCTCTAAATCAGATGCGGGTTCTGAATCCGATTCAGAACCAGAAAGGGGAGACATATCATTGATGCATAACCTAGTACTACCGTTGCTACCACCAAGTTCCATCATGGTGAACCAGATGAGAAAGAGGAAGGCGAGTTCCTTTTTCATTCATAGATGTGCGTGAAGGGTACCCCACTGCACTTCATCGTTGATAGTGGTAGCTAGAAGAACCTCATCTCAAGAGAGGTTTTCAAGAAGCTCTCCCTACCAAAAACATTTCACCCACAACCCTACACCATCGAATGGCTCCACCAAGGAAGTGGCATCTGCATCAACCAACAATGTCGCCTTACATACGACATCAAGACCTTCAAAGACGAGGTATTGTGTGATGTTTCCCATCTCGAAGTTTGTAATCTTATTTTGGTCCAACCATATTTATGGAAACACCATGTTGTATGTGAGTCTAGGCCTCGCAGTGTTATTATTAGTTTGAACAAGAAATTGTATAGGATACTGGAGGTAGTCCCACCTAGTTCTATTTCCTTGATATCTGCCAAGAAATGTAGGAAGGTCATCTATAAGATGGGGAAGTTTGTATTCTTCATGTTTCTCTTTTAGAATGAATGATAGATTGCAGCCACATCCAGAGTTTGCATGACCGACCTCTCCACACAACATAAGCAAGTGGATAAGGTCGTGGAAGCATAGTCAAATATATTCTCCTCACCTACTGGGGTACCACTGCACTGTCATGTCAAGCACCCCATTGATTTGACCCATGGCACACCACTTCCCAATGGTCCAATCTATCGCCGCTCTTTGTTAGAGAATGAGGAGATCAAGCGAAAGATACAAGAATTTATCCACAAGGGGCACATCTGGCCCAACTCATCACCTTGAGGGAGCCCAATCATGATGATACAAAACAAAGATGGAACATGGAAAATATGCATTCATTACTGAGCCATGAATAAAATCACATTCAGAAATTGAAACTTGATTCCCTGAATCAACGACCTCCTTGATCATCTCACGGGGGCCAAATACTTCAGTAAGAATGATTTGAAGTCTGGAGACCACCAGGTCTCGATAGAACATACATATGTATGGAAGACAGCCTTCAAGTCAAAGGAAGGTCTTTTTTAATGGTTGGTCATGCCCTTTGGCTTTACAAATGGTCCATCCACTATCATAAGGATGATGGACGATATCCTGTGACCATTCACCAATAATTTTGTAGTGGTGTATCTGGATTAAATTCTCATTTAAAACAAGACTTGCGCAGAACACTTGCAACATATTCAACAGGTTTTGCACACCCTACGACAATACAAGCTATACATCAACTTGGAAAAATTCTCCTTCGGCATGGACAGGGTCCATTTCCTGGCCTACATCGTTGATCAACATGGTGTACATGTGGATCTAGCCAAGATCCAAGTCATTTATGACTGGCCAACCCAAACCACACTCACTGAGCTTTAGAGTTTCTTGGGCCTTGCCAATTTCTACCACAATCTCGTGTTAGGATTCTCCCATATTGCATGGGCCCTCAGCCAAGTAACTAGGGGTGGTGGTAAGGATAAATTTATGTGGGGCCAGTACCAACAACACACGTTCTATGATTTGAAGCAACACTTGTGTTCAACCCCAATAATTTCACTACCGAACCTGCAACAACCCTTTGATATCGAGACAGATGCTTCAAACTATGCTGTGGGTGTCGTTCTCACTCATCACAACCACCCCATGGCCTATCATAGTGAGACACTATTATATGGTGTCCATAAGTACACTACTTACGATAAATAAATGTAATCCATTGTGCAAGCCTTTTTCCAATGGAGACATTACATTCTTGGGAAGGAGACAATCATCCACACTGATCATAAGCCACTGCAGTTCATGCAGACACAAGGTAGATTGCAGAATGACTACCATCAGAATTGGTCCACATATTTGCAACAATTATACCTCAACATCAAGTATAAAATAGGAAGCACCAACCATGTCACTGATTTCCTCAATAGACCTCCAGTTGTGACACTCACCACTGTTCTAGAATATTGTGGCCATGAGACCTCTCGATGGCACCAACTCTATGAGACGTATCCAGACTTCATCACCACCTACCAAATTTTGGGCGCAAACGCAATTGTCACTAATTTCCATGTTCAAGATGGGATGTTGTGCCGTCTCGGTCATATTTTCATTCCATCAAGTAAGAGAGCAAAGATGATTATGGAATCACACTACAGTTGGGTGGCAGGACACTTTAGCATCAAAAAGACAATGGTAATGCTACAGAAGCATTTCTACTAGCTAAAACTTCAACAAGAGGTCAACAAGTATATCAGGTCCTGCACTGCCTGCGCTATTAAGAAACTGACCACTAAGAAATAGGGTCTATACACCCCTCTTCCTACTCCTGATAGACCATGGGAATCCATATCCATGGACTACATGTCGGTCTTCTCGTCCACCAAGTGGAGAGATGACTGTGTTTTTGTGGTTGTTGATCGCTTTTCTAAGATGTCAATTTTGACTGCTTACAAGAAGAGCGTCACAACAGAGGCCACTGACAAGATCTTCTTTGAGTGAGTCTAGGTACATTTTGGAATCCCACAAACCATTGTTTCATATCGGGATAGTCAATTTCTCAGCACATTCTGGTCGAGCCTTTGGTCATTGTTGGACACCAAGCTCAACAAATCCACAGCCTTCCACCCCCAGATAGATGGCCAAACTGAGGTTGTAAATTGAATGATTGTGCATATCCTGTGCATGTATAATTCCAAGCACCCTTTCACATGGGATGAGAGTCTTCCCTATGTCCAACATAGCTACAACAGAGTGTTTCATAGCTCAACTGGCCACAACCCCTTTCAGGTGGGGTTGGGATTCCAACCATTGGGTCCCATAGATGTTTCACTACCCCTTGCGATCACCTCAACTGAATCATCTCCCGATCCAACTGAAGATGAAAAATCCACCCAGTTCATTGAACGGATCCAACAAATCTGTCAACAGGTTTGGGATATCCTACAAAAGTCCAACGACAAGTACAAGAAGCACTATGATCAACATCGGGTGCCAGATACGTTTCAGGTGGGAGACAAAGTTTGGTTACATTTTCAGAAAGAGTGCCTTACCGGACCCCATAGGAAGCTCTGCCCACTCCGTTATGTGTTGTAAACCATCACTAAGGCCATTGTTGATAATGATTTTGAGCTCAACATTCCTCCTTTCCTTGGCTTGGACCCAATGTTCAACGTGGATCTCTTTTGACCTTATTTCCCACCATTATTGGACACCTCAGAGATAGCAGAATAGATGACACCAAGAGAGCTCAACCCCAACTGCGTACAAAAATAATCCAATTATTATATTGTGGAGAAATAGRTCAAGGGCACTCGCCAACAAAGGATCCATATTTATAGAGTTGTCAAAGCAGGGAATCTCCTGCACCAAGGAAAGTGGCTCACCCGTGGCCAAATTAAGCAGAAATTTCCTCATCTAATGGGGGAACTCAATGCAATGGAGACCATTGATTCCTAAGGGGGGGAGGATTTATCCATATGGATGTTAATGGCCTCCCACCTATTCCAACTGGCTCATTTTGGCATTTTTTCAGTTCGACAATTTTTTCCTAGTTTTTGGGTCCTTGACTTCCGACGCCATTTTGAAGCCCTAAAAAACGTTTTTAGGGCTCACCATAGCCAACATGTGTGTGAATCACCACAGGAAAAATTTTTAGTCCTCGGATAGAAATTTCCAATGGGATATTGTGCACCTAAAACAAAGATCGTGTGCAAAAGTTACAACCCCAGGAATTTGATGTACTAACTTACCCAAACAGGGCCCACATGACTTTAAGCGCTTCATTTCCTAGGGTTAGGTTTTTGGATGTATAGGGTTTTTGAAATTCCTATTTATTGTAAAAATTCCTTAAGAGACTTATTGTAACCATCTTCTTGTGAATGAGTGCATTCGTCAGATCTCTTCTCAGAGATAATCCACCACCATTCTAGCAAGCTTGTTTTCCGCTACATTTTACAGTTTCAACTTATTTCCTTATTGAATAGAAACCAACTTTACTATATATCTGTTATTTTGTGTTAAGGATATTTTGGTAATAATCTGTATGCATTTCGTTCTGCTCATAAAATCTGGATCAGTGGTATCAGAGTGGTCTGCTCCTTGTTGTTCTTAATGCATGTCCCCAACAAGGTCAGGGTACAAAGAATTGGGTCTCGATCTTGTTTCTCTTGAGGAAAAAATCTCTCGCACGCCCAAGAAACCTCTCATTGTGGGAGAAAATAAATACAACGAGACATGAGATCCCTTAAAAATGTTGCTCGAGGAATCCCTCACACAACAAGGGAATGAGATGATGGATAGTTTTGCGCTAATCCTTCGATGACTACCAACAGGCGACACATCTTCCTCAAATGGAGGCGTCACCCCCTTCAAGGTACAAATCAACTTCAATATTCCTATATTTGAAGGTCATATAGATGCATATGATGTAGAAAAATGGTTGAATATGCTAGAATGGTTTTTCTCTGTCCATAACTTCTCGAATAGAGAAAAGATTAATTTTGCACTCCTCAAAGCCATTCCCCATGTAAAATATTGGTGGGAAACTTTCTATGAGCAGAAGGAAACAGAGGAACCCTCATTATTTATAGACTTGGTCACCTAGGAGTCCTTCAGGGATGCTATTAAGAAACAATACTACCCTGTTGGAAGTTATGACGACCTATATACAAAATGGACTACACTGCGGCATGAAATAGACCAAGCAGTGCCTGAGTTCACAAATATATTTCATACCTTGTGCACCAAGTTGGGTATCAAATATTCTGAGCGACATCTAGTGCTCAAGTATTGTGACGGTCTGCATATATATATCCATGCCGAAATGGATTTTCTGGATATCTCATCCTTGGGTGAGGCCTACTGATATGCCATCAAAATCAAGCAGAAGATCAAACAAAAGACACAACAATTTGAGCCTGGGAACCCTTCACAACAAAATCCAGGAAAAGGTGGCCCCAACCCAAAGAAAAAAGGATAGAGCAAAGAAATACCTCCTCAGGACAACCATTCCAATCCACAAGCAAAGAAGGAAACTAGAAATAGAAAGAAAGATACCAGGAAGTGGCGTGAATTCCATAAGAGCCCCTAACATAACACTGTTGATTGTCTCTCAAAGAAGTCACTAGTGGCTGAGGTGAAATCCTCTAAATCATATGTGGGCTCCGACTCTGAGTTAGAACCAGAAATGGTGAGATAGATCTTGATGTAGAACCCAGTGCTACTGTTTCTACCACCAAGCTCCAACTCGGTGAACCAGATGAGCCAGAGGAAGGCGAGCACCTTTTTAATTCATAAATGTGGGTGAAGGGTACCCCACTACACTTCATCATTGATAGCGGTAGCCAGAAGAAAGTCATCTCAATAGAAGTTGTCAAGAGACTCAACCTACCGACAACGTCGCACCCGCAACCCTACACCATTGAATGGCTTCGCCAAGGAAGCGACATCCACATCAGCCAACAATGTCGCCTGTCATATGACATCAATCCCTTCAAACACGAGGTATTGTGTGATGTTTCCCCTCTCAAAGTTTGTAATGTTATTTTGGGCCAACCATATTTATGGAAACTCCATGTTGTATATGAGTCTAGGCCTCGCAATGTTATTATTATTTTGAACAAGAAATTGTATAGGATACCGGAGGCAGTGCCACCTAGTGCTATTTCCTTGATCTTTACCAAGAAATGCAGGAAGGTCATCTCTCATATGGGGAAGTTTGTCTTCTTCATGATTCACTCTTAGAATGAGAGAAATATCACAGCCACATCTAGGGTCTCCATGACCAACCTCTCCACATAGGAGAAGTAAGTGGATAAGGTTGTGGAAGCATAATCAGATATCTTCTCCTCAGCTACTAGTGTACCATTGCACTATCAGGTCAAGCACCCCATCGACCTGACGCAAAACACACCATTTCCCAATGGGCTAGTATACCACTGCTCTCTGTTAGAGAATGAGGAGATCAAGCGATAGATCCAAGAATTTTAGCACAATGGGCACATACGTCCTAGTTCATCACCTTGCAAGAGCCCAATCATGTTGGTACATAAGAAATATGGAACCTGGTGAATTTGCATTGATTACCGGGACTTGAATAAAATAACAGTCAGACACCGGTACCTTATTCCCTGAATCGACGAACTCCTTGATCATCTCACAGGGGCGAAATACTTCAGTAAGATTGATCTGAAGTCTGGTTACCACCAAGTCCTGATAGAACATAAAGATGTATGGAAGACCACCTTCAAGTCAAAGGAAGGTCTTTTTGAATGGTTGGTCATTCCCTTTGTCTTAAAAAATGCTCCAACCACTTTCATGAGGATGATGAACGATATCCTGCGACCATTCACCAATACGTTTGTAGTGGTGTATCTGGATGAAATTATCATTTACAACAAGACTTGGGCAGAACACTTGTGACATATTTAGCAGGTTCTGCACACCTTGCAACAACATAAGATATATGCCAACTTGGAAAAATTCTCCTTCGGCATGGACAACATCCATTACCTGGGCTACATTGTTGATCAACATGGTGTACATGTGGATCCAACCAAGATCCGAGCCAGTTGTGACTGGCCAGCCCCAACCACACTCACTAAGATTGAGAGCTTCTTGGGCCTTGCCAATTTCTATCGCATGTTGGTGTTAGTATTCTCCCATATTGCATGGTCCCTTAGCCAAGTAAATAGGGGTGGTGGTAAGGTAAAAATTATGTGCGGTTGGTCCCAACAACAATAATTCTATGATTTGAAGCAACACTTGTGCTCAACCCCAATAATTTCACTACTGGACCTGCAACAACCCTTTGAGATCGAGATAGATGCTTCAGACTATGCTGTGGGCATCGTTCTCACTCAGCACGACCACCCCGTGGCCTATCATAGTGAGACACTATTAGATATTGTCTGTAAATACCCTACTTACAACAAAGAAATGTACTCCATTGTGCAAGGATGTCGCCAATGGAGACATTACATTCTTGGGAAGGAAACAGTCATCGACACTAATCCTAAGCCACTGTATTTCATGCAGACACAAGGAAGATTGCATAATGACCTCCATCAGAAGTGGTCCACATACTTGAAACAATTCCACCTCAACATCAAGTATAAAACAGGAAGCACCAACTGCATCGTTGATTTCCTCAACAAACCTACAGTTGCGACACTCACCACGATGCTAGACTCTTGTGGCCATGAGACCTCTGGATGGCCCCAACTCTATGAGACAGACTCAAACTTTTCTACCACCAACCAAATTTTGGGTGCAAACGTAGTTGTCAATAATTTCCATCTTCACGATGGGATGATGTGTTGTCTGGGCCATATCTGTGTTCCATCAAGAGAGTGAGTGAAGCTGATATGGGAATCCCACTACAGTCGGGTGGAAGGACACTTTGGCATCGAAAAGATAGTGGAAATGTTGTAGAAACATTTCAACTGGTAGAAACTTCGACAAGAGGTCAACAAGTATATCAGGTCCTGCACTGCCTGCACTATTGCCAAACCGAACACTAAGAAACATGGCCTGTACACCCCTCTTCCTACTCCTGTCAGGACATGGGAATCCATATCCATGGACTACATGTCGAGCCTCCCATCCACCAAGTGGGGATATGACTGTGTTTTTGTGGTTGTTGATTGCTTTTCTAAGATGGTGATTTTGACCGCCTGCAATAAGAGCATCACGACATAGGCCACTGCCAAGCTCTTCTTTGAACAAGTCTATGTACATTTTGGAATCCCACAAACCATTGTCACAGATCGGGATAGTTGATTTCTCAACACATTATGGTTGAGCCTCTGGTCACTGCTGGACACCAAGCTCAACAAATCCACAACCTTCCACCCCTAGACAGATGTCCAAAACAAGGTTGTAAATCGAATGATCGTGCATATCCTACCTATGTATAATTCCAAGGACCCTCGCACATGGGATCAAAGTCTTACCTATGTCCAACATAGCTACAACCGAGACTTTCATAGATCAACTAGCCACAACCCCTTTCAGGTGGGGTTGGGATTCCAACCATTGGGTCCCATAGATGTTGCAGTGCCCCTTGAGTTCACCTCTGTTGACTCATCTCCTGCTCCAACTGAAGTTGAAAAATCCACCCAGTTCATTGAGAAGATCCAGCACATCCGTCAATAGGTTCAATATATCCTATAGAATTCCAATGACAAGTATACGAAGCACCATGATCAACATCAGGTGCCACATAAGTTTCAGGTGGGAAACAAAGTTTGGTTTCATTTTTAGAAATAACGCCTTACCATACCCCATCGAAATATTCACCCACTCCATTATGGGTCATACACCATCACCAAGGCTATGGATGATAATTATTTTGGGCTCAACATTCCTCCTTTCCTTGGCCTACACCCAATGTTCAACATGGATCTCCTTCAACCTTATTTCCCACCATTATTGGACACCTCAGAGATAACATAATAGCTGACACCAACAAAGCTCAACCTCGACTGCATAAAACATGCATCGAGTGATCATATTGTGGAAAAATAGTTCAAGGGAAATTTTCAACAAATATTCAAGCTTTATCGAGTTGTCAAAGTAGGGCAACTCTTTCACCAAGGCAAGTGGCTCACCCGTGGAAAAATTCAACAGAAATTTCCTCATCTAATGGGGGTACTCAATGCAATGGAGACCATTCTTTCTTAAGGGGGGAGGATTGATCCAGATGGATTTCAGTGGCCTCCCACCTATTCCAACTGGATAATTTTGGCATTTTTCCAGTTCGACATTTTTTTCCTAGTTTTCAGGTCCCCGACTTCCAGGGTCGTTTTAAGGCCCTAAACACCGTTTTTAGGGCTTGCCAAAACCAACATGTGTAGGAATCGCCACTGGAAACATGCGTATTCCTCAGATATACCTTTCCAATGGGAAATCATGTGCCTAAAATGAAGATCGTATGCAAAAGTTACGACCCCTGGAAGTTGATGTACTAACTTACCCAAATGGGCCCCACACGACTTTTGGCGGTTCATCTCCTAGGGTTAGGTTTTTGGATGTCTAGGGTTTTTGACATTCTTTTTTATTGTAAAAATTCCTTGAGAGCCTCATTTTAATCATATTCTTGCAAATGAGCACAGTCATCACATCTCTTGTCAAAGATAAGCCTCCACCATTCTAGCAAGCTTCTTTTCCACTGCATTTTACAGTTTTAGCTTATTTCCTTATTGAAGAGTAACCATTTTTTTGTATATATGTTATTTCGTGTTAATAATATTTTGATAATAATCTGTATTCATTTATTTCTTCTCATAAAATCTAGATCACACCATCATTATCCAAGGCATTCCACTAGAGGAACTCATGAAAGTTCATGTCCATGGAGCAACCCAAGTGTGTCTCCTGTTCGGAGGCAAAGGAGAAGACCTGAGGCAAGAATCTTGTAGGGTGAACTAAGGAATATTAAGCCCCCACTTTCAATGGTGAGAACAAGAAAGGTGAATATGTTGAGTCCTGGATGTTGGAAATAAAGAAATATTTCCAGCTGCATGATTACCCATCCCGTGTAGAAGCAAGAATTTCCACCTACCACTTGCAAGGAAAGACAACCATGTGGTGGGATCAACTTAAGAAAACCAAGAGCCTTGGTGAGAAAATAATCTCATGAAGATAGTTCAAGGGATATTTCTAAGAGAAATATTTGTCCAAGCATTACTATGAAAGAAAGATGAAAGATTTATTTGAACTCAAGTTGGGAACCATGAAAATGAAGGAATATGAGAAGAGATTCTTTGAATTGTTGAAGTATGTTGACTTCATCAAGGATGAGAAAGTCAAAATCCAAAGGTTTCTAAGTGGGTTTCCCTCTTTCTACAATGATAAGATTCAATATGAAAACCCCAAAACCTTGGAGGAAACCATATGGAGAGAAAGGCATATGTATGAACAGAGCAAAGGCAGACCAATTTTCCAAAAATATTGGAACAACAAGATGAAGGATAAGAAGGATCAAAGGAAGAAGGGTTTTAATCCACCATTTTTCAGGAATAATTTCTAGGTGAATCAACAAGGTCAAGTCACCCAAAATGAACACAAGACTGCATATCCATTTGGAAAAAGGCCAAGTAAGCAACTGATACAATGTTGGGAATGTGGGGAAAATCATCTATATAGGGATTTCCCTCACAAAGGAGAAAGAATGAGGATTGTCCACACCAATCAGGGGGATGAAACAGTGGAAGACATGGGCACAATCATTCCAAGGATCTATGCATCCTTGGATAACAAGAAAAATGAATATCAATCCCCCATGATTGAAGTGGAAGGTCAGATCAATAATGAGCCCTTAACAATTTTAATTGATTATGGAGCTAGCGATAGTTACATAAATGATAACATTGTTGAAATATTTCACTTGCAAAGAAGTAATCACAATAAATCTTGGTTAGTTCAATTATCCACAAGGGCTAAGAGGAAAATCAATGAGTTGGTAAAATATTGTCTAGTAGACATGAATGGACTTACCACAAAGGTATATGTAAACATCATACCGTTGGGTTCATACGATTGTCTAATTGGCATGGATTGGTTGGATAAAAATCATGTTGTCCTAGACAGTTACAACAAGAAAATCACATGTCTTGATGAGGAAAGGAAGCAAGGAAAAATTCAAGGAATTCCAAGAGATGTATATGTTAGAGAGATTTCACCTATGTAGATGAAGAAGATCTTCAGGAAATGATGTCAGATGTTTGTAGCCCATATGGAGGAGGCAACCAAAGACAAAATGGAAAGCATTGGAGACCATCCATTTTTGAGGGATTTTGAATATGTTTTCAGAGAAATTCTGGGACTAACACCAAAAAGAGACATTAATTTCTCTATTGATTTGGTGCCAAGAGCTGCCCTAGTGTATAAGACACCTTACAGAATGGGCACACCAGAAATGAAAGAGTTGAAAATGCAACTTGATTTTTTTTTGAAGAAGGGGTGTATATGCCCAAGTGTGTCACCTTGGGGAGCCCCGGTTCTTTTTGTGAAGAATGATGGAACCTTAAGGTTGTGTATTGATTTTAGGAAGCTTAATAATGTTACCATAAATAATAAGTATCCTTTGCCAAGAATTGATGATTTGTTTGATCAGATGAAGGGTGCAAGAATATTTTCGAAGATTGATTTGAGATCAGGCTATCATCAAGTAATAATAAAGGAAGAAAACATCAACAAGAAAACATTCAGAACAAGGTATGGGCATTATGAATTCATGATAGTTCTATTTGGGTTATCAAATGGCCCAACAATTTTTATGTGCCGAATGAATGGAGTGTTCAAGGAGTACTTGGACAATTTTGTGATTGTGTTCTTAGATGATATCCTCTTCTATTCTAAATTAGAAGAGGAACATGAGAAACATTTAAGAATGGTGTTGCAAGTCTTAAGAGAGCATAAATTGTATGCTAATATAAGTAAGTGCATCTTTTACCAAAAGAAGATTCACTACTTGGGGCATATAATTTCAGCAGCAGGGACAAAAGTCGATCCTGGGAAGATAGAGGCTATTAGAGGATGTCCAATGCCAAAGAATGTGATAGAGGTCAGATCATTCATGGGTCTTGCTGTTTATTACCGAAGATTCATAAAAGGGTTCTCAAGAATTGCAATTCCAATCACTTCATTGCAAAATAAGGGAATGGAATTTGAATGGACTTCCAAGTGTGAAGAGAGTTTTCAACAGTTGAAGGAAATAATGACAAGTGCACCAATACTGAAGATTGTAGACCCAAATGAATATTTTGTTGTGTGCACCGATGCATGCAAGGAATGAATTGGTGGAGTTTTCAGTCAAAGGGACCATGTGGTATGCTATGAGTCTAGAAAATTGAAAGAGCATGAGAGGAATTATGCTACACATGACTTGGAGTTAGGAACTATTGTACATGCATTAAAAATGTAGATACATTACCTTATGGGTAAGAAATTCGAGCTAATAAAAGACCACTGTAATCTAAAACATTTGTTTGGACAACCAACACTAAATGCCAGAAAAACTAGATGGCTGGAATTTCTGAGTGAATGTGACTTCAAAATTAAGCATATAAAAGTAAAGGAAAATCAAGTATCCGATGCACTTAGCAGGAGAGATCATAAAGTGAATATTGCATCCATCAACAAATATAGGAAAAATTTGAAAGATCAAATTATTTCAACAACGAATTCATATCAACAATATGTGAAAATAAAATAAACATTACAACAAGGTAATTTTCAGCAGAAATGTGATTTCTATGAGCTAAAAGAAGATGGAATTAACATGTACAAGGGAAAAGTGTATGTGTCAAATTCCAATGAGATAAAAAATGTAGTTCTAAAGGAAATGCACAATGTGCCATATGACGAGAACCCAAGATATCATAAGATAATTGCAGCTGTGAGAAGCCAATACTTTTGGCTGGGAATTAAGAAGGAAGTGTCTAATTACATAGCTAGATGTCTAGAATGCCAAAAAGTGAATATAGAATATAGACACCCAATAAATTTATACAACCATTTCCCATTTCATAATGGAAGTGGGAAGTAGTTACAATTGATTTTATTACCACGGTTCCTAGAACAGTGAAGCAACATGATTCTATCATGGTGGTGGTGGAAAAATTGACCAAAGAAACAAATTTTATCCCAATAAAGACTACACATAAGGAAACAAATATTGAATATATTTTTATAAAGGAAGTTTCTAGGTTACATGGAGTGCCTAAGACAATAGTTTCAGATAGAGATTCAAAGTTTACTTTGAAATTTTGGAAATGTTTGTTCAAAGGCTTTGGAACAAATCTAAATCTTAGTACAACTATCATCTAGAGTCAGATGGGAAAACATGAAGGACTAACATGATAATTGAGGACATGCTTAGAATCTATGTGATGGATCAACTGTGAAAGTGGGAAGATTATATTCATTTAGTTGAATTTTCCTACTATAATGGGTATCATGCCTTATTGAATATGATTACTTTTGAATCATTGTATGGAAGAAAATGTAACACTCCACTGAGGAGGGATAATCCAGTAGAAAAAGCAGTTTTTGGGCCAGAATTGTTAAAGGAAATGGAAGAAGAGATGAAAAAAATAAAGCAAAATTTAAAGGCTTCACGGGATAGGAAGAAAAATTATGCAGAAACCATTAGAGTTTTTCAGAGATTTTAAAGTAGGCGAAAATGTGTTTTTGAAAGTGAAGGAAAAGAGAAGTTTGCTAAGATTAGGAAGCTTCCCGAAGTTGGCAACAAGATATTGTGGGAATTTTGAAATATTAGAAAAGATAGGCCCAATTGCATACATGTTATCTTTGTCTGCATACATGTTAGCTTTCTATGCATCCATGAGAGTGCACAATTTATTTCATGTGGCATTGTTAAAGAAATATGTGCCTGATCCTAACCACATAATTGATTGGAATGTGATACAGGTGGAGCACGAAGGGGATTTCTATGTGGAACCAATACATATCCTGGACTGGAAAGTCAAAGTGATCAGGAACAAAGCCATAAGGTTGGTAAAGGTTCAATTAACCTACTACAGTCCTGAATATTCTACATGGGAGCATGAAGAAAACATGCGGGAAAAGTACCTGCAAATTTTTGACAATTTTGAAGAAGGAACAATGAAAGAATCCATTTTGGAAATCTAGAGTTCCGGAACCACATCTCAGAGTCCTAGCCAACTGTGATGGGGACCTTGATAAAAAAATGGTTCATTCCTTGGGTTGGCCTTGATAAATAGATGGTACATCTGTTGGGTTAAATCTGATGAATGAGTGGTGCATTCCTTGGGTAGGCGAGTTGAGAGGAACAAAATATTAATGGATGGAGCTGCTGCTAGAGTTGTTAAATTTCAGAATTTTCATTTCTAAGTGTTGTGATGTATATATATATATATATATAT
>SNQJ01S0028624.1:40052-62835 GCA_010110895.2 Picea sitchensis | reverse complement strand
GAGAGAGAGAGAGAGAGAATACACTGAGGACGACACACAATTGTAGGGGAGGGGGAATGTAACATCCCCAGTTTAATTAAATCTTACGTGGATATAATATGTGGCTATGGCCAAGCGATGTAATATGCAAATTATATTTCAATGTTTTAATGATAAAAATGTGATTCCAACTACTAAAGGGGACATGGACAAGAGATGGGGGCTAAACTAATCCATAAGAGAGGGAAGTGTCTAGGATAATGGCCACGAGGGGTCAAAGGGGGAATTACCCATGTATATCAATTCAACCCATTTTCCTAAACTTGCTAATTGTATATGAACCTTCCAATTTCTGATTGAGTGTTCCCAAATCCAATCATTGAATACATGTAAGAGGGTGGGTGTGAGTGGTCGCATCCCAGAGTTATTGGGCACATGGGAGTTGAGTACAACCATCTTGGGGAAGAGTGTGAGTCAAGAAAGGAAAGCCACAAGAGAGGAAATTCATATGGGTTGGGATAGAATGTTTTAGTGAGTCAAGTTTGTGTAAGGGAAGAGAGGATTGTCAGGCCTGAAGAGTGAACTCTGGAGTGAGTTTCAATGTAACAACAAGTGTTGTTGTTGTTTTGTTGATAGTTTTCCTAGCAACAAGTTCTCTTGAGTTCCCAGCTGAGAGATTTCTAGCTACCTATGCCAAAGAGACCATGTTAAAAAAATGGAATATTCCTTGGGTTAACCCTGATAAACAAATGACACATCCCTCAGGTTATCCCTAATTAAAAATCTTTCATTCCTTGGGTTGGGAAGGTCAAGGGTAAGTGAGATGGTAGAAAAATAGGGATAACTATAGGGAATATCAGTTGGGTTATGATAAATTATGAAGCAACTCAGACTTCCTTGAGTTCCCAACTGAGAAATTCCTAGCCAACCAAATGCACTAGGGGCCCTGATAAATGAATGGTATAGCCGAAGGGACTGTGAGCAGTGAAGGGGGTATAGTGAAGGGGGTACATTCCTTGGGTATTATAGCTTGTGGGGAAAAGAGAAAGCTGGAGGTTTGGATTTTTTATGAGTTTTACGAGCTATGAGTGGATTGTGAGAGACCACCCTCTTTTGTGGATTACTAGCCTCAGCTCGGGGGTGATTGGTTGTTGATATTTGGAAAAATCAGTCTATGGTTGGGTGGAATGTCTGTCCTGAGCAACTGGTTTCATGATTCTTGTTTAAAGATAAGTCTTTTATCATGTATTGAGTTATTTACATGCGTTATTGTTGTGCATGAACTCTGCGTGAATGAGAATGAATTATATGTTGTTGTAATGAATGGTTTAGTTGTATTTCATGTTGATTATTAGCATGCTTTAGATGCATATGTTTTATGGCTATAGACTATAGCTAAATATTTTATAAATTTGTAGTTGTAAGCTACAAGAAATCAACTAACAGTAAAAAAATTACTCTAGTTAACAAAAGTTTTGTTTTTTTGTGTATTATGCACGTAATGTTGTTTAGATGGAGGCTAGGTACGTTACATTTTGGTATTAGAGTCGTAATAAGACAGAGTTTTATGTGACGTGGCCCAACCTGGGTGGTTGGGTACATTACAAGGGGTGGGTCTCTCCTCCACTGAAGCCAAATATGCTAGTGTAGTTTATGTTGGAAACCATATTGCCTAGAAATGAATGATACTTAATCAACTAGGTCTCTCTCAATAAACTTCTTCCACATTATCTTGTGACAATCAATATACCATTGAGATATTCACAATCCAATGAATAATCAAAAGTACAAACACATTGAGATTTGGATACATAACATTTTCCATCTCCATGCTTAAGGATAATTTGTGCCAATGCTTGTTCCTCCACATATTAGCTTGTCAACATATTCAACAAATATATTATGGAGACTCACCAATGTACATAAACATATCAATATAAGTACAAGAGCCTCACCAATGTACGAACACATATATGTATAAGTGCACGAGCCTCACCAATGTACATACACATATTAGTATAAGTGCATGAGCCTCACCAATGTACGAACACATATCAATATAAGTGCACAAGATTCACTAATGTACGAACATGTATCAATATAAGTGTGCTACCATTAAGCGGTAAAACATGATGTAGTGTAATGTTTTCTCTCCGTGGATCCTTATTCAGATTGAGGGCAATGAGGGGGGTTGGGGGGCATGTTGAAATCATGTGATGACTCTTCACTTGAGGCCAGATTGATCCATTGTATTGATTGTCATTGCATGGAGGTTATATATGGGTACCTAAATAATCCCTTTATTTCCCTTTCTATATTTGACTAGGTTGGCATAGTAATCCTCTTGGGGCTAGTACCCTAACCCTAAAGGATGTGTATACATGAAAATGTACACTCATTTGAATCGTCTCATTATGAAGTGAATTTATTTGTTCTTTGCTTAAGGGGAACTCTAAATAGTTCGCTCTACTTGTGGTATTTCACTTTAATTTTGTGGATGATTTAGTTCTTGGATGAACAAAGGTATTGTATATGAACATATTTCTTATGAACATATTAAGTGTTGTTATAAATATGTTTTTTAGATGATTGTTGTAGGGTTTGTTGAAAACATCACCATATATCTAACACCCTCACTAGATCTAACACCATCAAGTTCTTATGATAAAGTGAAGTAGTTTTAGTCTCCTTGAGAGTTTTTACTTATTTCCCTCCACTAGATCTACTCCATTTAACCACTAAAAAGTCAAAACTAGAATATGTTTTCATTGATGTCACTGATAAGAGTCAAACCAATGCCATTGGATGAAAATTTTTAACTCCATATTTGGATTTAGGTCAGAATAGTGATTATATGTAATATTGTGGGAGTTGCGGTCTTGAGAGGTTGATGTTTCATATTTTTCAGAGGCCTATTTTGGGAAGTGATTTTCTTTTTTCCTAGGAACTAGATTAAAAACACACTAGTGCCATTAGAAGTAGAATTTTTCTATCATTTTTTTTATCGTTGGTCATAATAGTGATTATTAACAATGTTGATGAAGTTACAATGATTTTAAGTTGCAATTCTATTCAATGGCACATAGTGTTAATTTGGAGACAGTCAAACTTGATCACTCTCCCACAATTTTGTACTCTATATGTCTTTTTTAATACAAATGAGTGTACAAATATGTGTACGAATTCGAAAATTACCTCTTTACTTCCATATTTGTCTCTCAGTGGTGACATGTGAGAGTCAATTTCAATTTCAAGGGTTGTGCACATATTAATTTAGGCCATGCACATTTGTTTCCCATAACAAATTAATTGGTTGGTTGTATTATACATAATTTGGTGATTACCATATTAAATAACTTATTCATATTATTGTTTATTACTAGATTGATATATTCATTCATGACTCTTATTGTGATTGCTCCTATTTGATGCTATATAATTGCAAATCTCTATCTATCTATCTATATATCTATATCTTTTGGATATTTCAACATTTCTCTTTATTTGTGATGGTTTTGCGTAACCACTGTCATCTTTGTTACAAGTGTTATTAGAGCGGTTTTTCTAGTTGGTCAGATGCCAAAATTTTATAGGTTCATTACATGTTGACTAGGTACGAGACCAATGTGATTTTCATTCCTTGTTCGTTGGGTGCTAGAATTTTTTCCCAAAAATACATGAATCTATGCAAGGAATTCATCCACTTCCATTCCTTAATTCCCCACACATTTTGTTATGATACCCATTCCATTGCAGTCTTTTTCCATTCCACATACTTTGGTACATCAACGATTCCACCTTGACATTCCACCTCTGCTACCATACTTTGGTACATCAACGATTCAATCTTTGACTCCACCCTCAAGCACACATAGTTCATATATATATATATATATATATATATATATATATATATATATATATATATATATATATATATATATATATATATATATATATATCCTTAAACAAATTCTAATAAATCCTAGGCACTTCCTCCCATTCCAAGGATGATACCTAGTAAAAAGAATATAGCAAATCAGGGCCCTACATTGTTGAAACATGCCTGTTATCACACAATCTATACCTGGAAATAAATTCTTACGAAATCCTAGGCACTTCCTCCCATTCCAAGGATGATACCTAATAAAAAGAATATAGCAAATCAGGGCCCTACATTGTTGAAACATGCCTGTTATCATACAATCTATACTTGCCCGAAGCCTAAAGGCAAGTAGGCCTAGATTGACATAACACGGAGGTAGTTCTACCACTATCACCCCAATAGGATACCACTTTCTATTTAGGAGGAGAATAAACTCACTCCAAGGGAGACGTCCCAAGACCTAATTGGTTGATGAAGGGAGATAAGACAAAGGTAAAACCCACACCTCTCTCTAGGTCACTTAAAAGGAAGAATTCACTTGGTATTGTTTGGGGTTAAGGGTAAATTCAAGGTGAATGATACCTGCTCTTTACCAATGAAACAAAAAACGTTAGCATCAATCAATGATATCAACGTTTCATTTTAGTGACTTCAAAACATATATATGTGCTACTAAAGACAAATAAAGATAAAATTATAGTAGCAACAATGTATCTGGAAATTGCAAGTTATGATGACAAGAATGATAATAATAAAGACTTTGCAATTCGCTAGTATTTTGTCACTTACAATTTCAAGGTTAAAATAAAGTCAATAAATGACTTAAATGGCTGTTCAAATGCTTATAACAACATTAATTGATGATGATGACAACAATAGAAACCACTTCATAAAAGTACTATAATAAAGCATTAAGACAATTACTTCAACATCCAATGATTATAGTTTTCTTAATACAAATGTTTAGTGGTTTCATGGATAGTTTGAGGAGTGTTAAGGGGATACAATGATGGCTGTAACAGTAGTTACAACAAAAGCAACAACCTCAAACAACTTCAGAAATTTGCACCTAGAATAATAGAAAAGGGAGGACTAAAACCTTAGGATGATAACACCTAGGCAAATGCAAATTTCTGGGTTAGTTTTAGGGGTTAGTATGCTGATTAAGGATGCTAAATAGGGCTATAATAACACTTATAGCAGCAGAAATATGGATGTTAGTGTTAGTGAAAGTTTCAAGAAGATGTGTTGAAAGTTTGTTTGGTCTCATTCATCCACAAGATTGTAAAAATCAGTGCCTTTTAGGGCTTATGGAGTCAATAATAGTAACAATATCACTTGGGAAATATAATAATGAAAATGCTTAGCTAAGGGAAGAAATAAATGCGAGAGGTGTTGGAACTTCAAGGCCTCAAGCATTTGCCCCTTTTAAGGGAGGCTTTTCTAGAGAGTAGGCACATCTAGGCCCTAGCATACCTTCCTTCCTTAGCTTTTTTGAAAAACAATTTAGTTGGTGACAAGAATGAGATTACTAGAGAGATAGCACTTTAGGGCTCTAATAATCACTCTTAAGAAAATGTAAGATTAGAAATATCAAGCTAGTGGAACAGTTATACAGAGAAAGAAGCATTTTTGTTTCTCCCCTAGGGTTTAAACAAGAAATTTCATAATCTTAGACACAAAACATGTAAATTTTACCACAAAAATTCATAGCATGAATAAAAATGCAGATTTTCCACTTATTTCACGAAGAATAATCAAGTCAAACCCTATTTGAAGACCATTCCACCATGAAAAATGCTAAAATACACCACCATAAATCTCTCCCAAGAGGTGCACACTATTTATTTCAGCCAATAACCCTTAAAGAGGGTGAAAGTTTCAGACCACCACTTGTGTGTGATGAGTTTTGACGGTCAAAATGAATGTACTTTATGTTTATTTATACAAAATTTTAACCTTTAATTAATTTTAGGTCAAAATTAAGGCCGACCGGGCCAATTTATAATAAAATCCAATTTTGACATAATACAAATTAATTAGCATCTAAAGGCACCTCCAAGGGTGACGTCATGGCCTTCTAGGATGACATTGAGGCCTAAAGGTGGAATGTTGAGCCTAAAATGTAGGGCACTTGGCCTCCAGAGGCCCCAAATGATTCCCACACATGACATCATGCTCATAAATGCCTCCAAAATGAAAACCCTAGTTTTGGATGACGTCTAGGATCATGATGGTGACATCCAAGTCCCTTAAGGGACAACGTGCATGCAGAAGATAAAGGTCACCCTGGGTCTAGATTTTCCAGGGTCCCTCCAAAGGCAAAGTCATTCTTTTTTCGGGTGAAAATCTTTAATTTCTTCTTAGCCCTGGTTGGGGTTACAACATCCATCTATGGGCTTTAAGCCCCCATAAAGGTTCGAGGGAATCATTCCCTCATGTGTACCTGTTCACCGGGAAAGGTCTTGCAGTAACAAAAAGTATTCCCTCCAAGGGTTCATAAGTCACAGGGATCATACCATGTAAATCACATCCAATAACTAAATTACCCAAACATGTGCATCAAACCTCCCTTAACCCAGAAAAATTCTCAAAACGTTATGCAACTTGACAAGTTAGGTTTGAAAAATGTCTCAGGGTGTCCTATTGGTCTAACCTCTCTTAAGTTTGGGGTTTTTCCCAGGTGGGATCCAATCAAATTCATGTAAGTGTATGAGGTGGCACAAGGTAAGTATTTGGGCATGGGGTGCATGTAATAACATGAAAATGTAAAGTATTACCTATGGGTGCCTTTGTAAAGGGCGAGATGCACCTTGTCATAAATGCAATTTTTTCCTAGCCCATTCATTGCCTTTTATTCTTAGATTTATTTCTTTTTATCTTTTTTCTTTCAAGGGAAAAGTTGAGGGTCATTGTCCTAGCTTGATGACCAGACATGACAACGTTATCCACAAACACTTCACGGAAATGAGAAGGTTGCCTCGTGATGAGACCCCCTTTCTCTTGGCTATGCCAGCAAGAGCCACTACCATGGTTTGATGGGAAGATAGGTGGCAGTGTCATACCACTACATTCCCATGGTCATAATAGGTCGATTCATGATGAGACTTCCTATCCATCAACTAGTATAGTGAGTGTTTATGTTTCTTATGGGTCCCCTTTTCTTACTGAGAAGGTTTTCATTGCTTTCTCGGGGATCCTTGGGAAAATCATCTCAAAGGTTTCAACATTGTGTTTTAACTCTTTCCAACTACTTTTAACCTCTAGGCCTTTAGCCCCTTATTCCCACAAGGTAAGGTACAACCCTTCCTAGTGTAGCCAATCCTAATGCCCAAATAAGGATAGGGGAGATGGAAGGAATAAATGTGGAAAGTGGTAAGTATGGATGAAACAAACGATGAATTTTCAAATACCCACCTAGTAGCAACCCATCCTAAAGGGAAACCAACTTACCAGGGCACCATGTTACCCTTCTAGGTATAAACAAGGCAAATAGCATAATTTGCAAGAAAACATTATGAAATGAAGAAGGATTCAATACAACATATTCAAGTTCTTCAAAAATTAGAGTGATACATACCATGATACCTGAACTCATTATGTCATGGAGCAAGATCCAATGCTACTTTAGAACTAGTATGGTGGGATGGATACTACTGCTGGTGATAAGTGGTCTACACTGAATAAAAGAGGGGCCCTCCAGGGCCATGCTCAAGTCGTATGGCTCTCGATACTCCATGTCTATGACCCATGGGCCTCGAGACATGATCTACCTAGTTATCTCTAGGCTAGGGGATAAAATTTGGCTCCAACTCGGGGACATGTGCTCACCGCAGAGTGCATGAGAACCTCAACATCTCTAGTATGACCTGTTCCTGCTAAATCTCAACAAAGGTATTAGTAATCCTTAGGGTGGTGATATCATCCCTTGTTCATATATGATATAATAAACAAAAAAACAAGAATATCTAATCTAGCATGTGATCATGAGAATATATATATATATATATATATATATATACATAATGAAACAAGACAATATGAAAATGCAAGTACAACTATGATAACATGATATGAAAATGGTATATACAATGGATGAAAAAATTCCTACCTATCCTAACTTACCTGGACTTACCTATGAAGTCAAGTCTTTGCCCTGTGATGGGGTTTGAGGAGGCATCCACTAACTAGTAATGGACATTTTATCCCTTCCAGTGTAGATAATTAGTAGGAATCATTGACTGACTTCATTATGATCTTGAAGGGTCCAAGCCAAAAATTTGTGCATCCCTTAATGTTGTTGGGCTCCCCCATATTTCTATCCCACTCTAAAACCATATCTCTTCGCTTGTAATCCCCTCCTTCAAAATCATTTGCTTCATGTATTCTAGTGTATTGTGTTGAGGGAGGGGGGTGGGGTTCTGTAGTAAGTACATATTCTTTGTTTGGCTTAGTCAACAAATGTTCATCATCCCCCTTCCATTTGACAAAGCCAACTCCTCTCCCTATAAACCTTATTATATCATCAATTTCATCCTCTTGTGTAGAAGAATAGTCATCCCAATCTTCAGAGAGGTTAGAGGCATCATCAAGATGATCACCCCAACTTGTATTTCTCTCCTGCTCCATAAAAATGGGGTAGGATTATACCAAATCACTATCCCTTATGTATGTTTCATGCAATTGTAACATCTCGTCATTACCTTGTGTAATGTTATCCTTGTGATTTCTAGGAGGATTCTGGTCAACCTTTCCCTTGGTCCATGTTATCTCATTAATATTGTCTTCTTCTACGAAGGAAAGAGCGGTCCAGTCTTGAAATAAGTAGGGATATAAGTAGTTGTAGTTAATATTTCCATGATTACACCTTTCAATGTGTTCCATCCTCTTTGGCTTATTATGCAAAGTGATACAATCTTGGTCCCCGATGGGGATAGTTGCATAGGACACTTCTATCTGCAAACTTCCTCCTAAATTAATAGCCCATTCCCTAGATAATATCATTCCCCAAGTGTTAGGTATGTCAAAAACAAGGACGTCCATTATGATGGGGAAATCAAGGTAGTCAACAAGGTGGACTTCAAGACCTTCCATCAAGACATAGACCTTAATTCCCTTTGATCAAATCTACAGACATTGTCATAAGGCCCTGTAACTTCTAGCCCTAATTGGTTCATAACCTTCAAACTCATCATATAGATCAGTTTACTCATTTTGGAAGGAAGTGAAAGTTTACTCATCATATTAGCAAGTAAGTGAGAAAGGTTGTTTGCTCATTTTCCTCAAAATGATCAGTTTGTAATAGTGTGTAATTTTCTACGAACAATTGTTGGTCATTTGGGGTTTGTTTTGTCAAAGAAGGGATTTCCAGCATTCCACAAATCATTTTGACCTTTTGTAAGATATAAGCCATACTAGTGCTTAGGTCGGTCCTATCATTGCTAGGTTTTGGGAAAGGTTGGATTAGATCCATAGCATACACCTGGGGCTCTTCAATTTTTACCCTTGAGTCCTCACTTGTTTGGATAAAACACCCAATCCTAGGCTTCCTCATGTCTCAAGTTCCTTGGATTTGCTTTGGCATGAACAAGGTAAAGATGGAATCTTCATAATTAGGTTTCTCATGAGTAGCCTTCGGGTAATCACACTCAAAATTAGAGTCTTTGAACGATAAGGACTTAGGATCATCTTCTTGCCTCGCAACATTTTATAGATTCGAGGTGTTTGGAATTTTTTCTTTTTCTTTTGGAGCATGAGGTTTTATTGTGTGACTATTATTTTGAGGAAATATCATAGAAGGAAGCTTTTGGGCTTGTGATAGTGCCCTTCCCAACTCAGTGATTTCTTCAGAGGTACCTATATCCTTAGAGGGTTCATGTTGTTTTGAAAAAATTAAGGCATATTTCATATTTGAGAACCCATTCTTCCAAGTAACCGTCCCTTTAGGGGGAATGAATAACTTAATCTCATCCTTTATATCTAGTATCTCTGGGAAATCATGTTCTTATTATTCCATGTTTTCCTCAATGAACCATAAGATATCATCTTGGTCGTGAATAAAATTGACCTAGGAAATGGGATCATACCATTTAAGATTTTCTTCAATCTGGAAAGCACCATCTTGTGCCTCCTTGAGGTTTGTAGGGAAACGGTTCCTGAGGAGGGGTTGGAAGTTTCCTTCGAAATAATTAAAGTATTTTCTAAGAATAACACTCTCTGGTAGAAATTCAGAATCAATTCGACCAAGTAAGGTATTAATCTTGTCATTAAATTCCCTAACAGTTTCATCGTTTTGTTTGCAAATTTTGAGATATTGCGAATAAAGGGAGGCCATATCTTCCATCATACCCCATCTCTTCAAGAAAACTTGTTCTAAATCTTCACAGGTTGTGAGGCTTTTGCTTGGGAGGTTAGTGATCCATCTTCTAGCATCTCCAATAAGTGAGTAAAGGAAAAGTTTCATGAATGTGTCAGTATGTTCTTTCCTAGACTGATGGAAGTCATAGATCTCACAAAATTTAGTCCAATGTGTGTTACCATAAGCACCAACATCTCCAGAAAAATTGAGTATCCATGAATCGACATCTTTAGGGAGATAAGGTAATCCCCCTTTGATATTGGCCAAGTCCAAAGGGTTGAAGAGTTCTTCGGGGGCCCATTTAGGATGGGCCATGGGAATAGTAGGAACAACAGAACAATAATGTGTGTATTGGCGTCCGCTATGGGTCATCATCAGCGGGAGATTTTGCAGTGGTGATTTGAGTGTAGAAAGAGGAATGGAGAGATCTACTAGAATCAATATTGAGAAGTTCAAAGGTAAAAAATTTGAGCTATGGAAGATCAATATGGAAGACCTTCTTGTAGACAAGGAACAATGTATCATTGTGGATCTTGGTACACAACCTACTGGTACACAATCTACTGGCACACAATCTACCACTAAACAATTTTCTGGTACCCAAACTACTAGTACACAACCTACGAGTATGTCGAAGGAAGATTGGGCGAAGTTGGATAGAAGAGAAAGGTGTACTATTTGTATTTTCCTGGCAGATTCAGTGTTGTTGAATGTCCGAGGAGGATCTACAACCAAGGAACTATGGGATAAGTTAGGGAATTTGTATCAATCAAAGTCCCTAGTAAACAAGTTGTTTCTTCGAAAGAAGTTGTATCATCTTAGGATGGAAGATGGAGATTCTCTGATAGAACATCTAAATTCCTTCAATACTCTGGTAAGTCAACTTGTCTCTGTTAATATTATGATTGCAGAATAAGATAAGTGTATTACTTTGTTATGTTCTTTTCCAGACTCTTGGGATAATCTGGTTGTAACAATTGGTAATACCACTCAATATACATTGAATTATGAGGATGTAGTTTCATCCTTGTTATCTTAAGATATGAGGCGAAAATCATGGATGGTCAGAGCACAAATGCTTTATTTTTAAGAGGACGTACCAAAGACAAGAATCCTGGTAATTCTTCGAGGGGGTGATCTAAATCTACAGGTAGATCTAAGTCTCTAGGAAATTCTTTGAGGAAATGTTGGAAGTGTGGTAAAGCAGGGAATTATAAGAAAGATTGCAAGTCTAAGAAGGTTGATAAACCAAAGGGATATGATAATACCTCTTCCAAAGAGGAGAAAACCTCCACTGAAGAAGGAGGTGATATTTACCTGGCATATACTTGTACACATGTATACCATGGTGTATGGTTGATCGACTCAGGTGCGTCATATCATATGACTCCTCACATGGAGTGGTTCTGTGAATATGAAAAATATGATGGTGGTTATGTATTCCTAGGAGATGACTCGATAGCCAAAATCATGGGACGTAGAAGGGTTAATTTGTTGCTAAAATATGGAAAGATTAGAACTCTCCCTAGGGTTCTGTACATTCCAAAACTAGCCAGGAGACTAAATATTTAAGAAAGTTGGATGATGCAGGTGTGGATACTGTATTGGGAAAGGGAACTTGCAAGATGGTACGAGGAGCAATGGTGTTTATGAGGGGAGTTCAGTGTGGAACTATGTACAATTTTTTGGGAAGAACTTATACTAATGGGTGTAACAGTTCCATTTTCCTTGAGCAGAGAAATAAATAAGACAAGACCAATACTGTCCCTGGAAAGAAGGCCATGCTGTGGAATCAAATACTGGGGCATATTGGCGAAAAAATCCTTTTAACACTACACAATAAAGGTATGGTTGAATGTATGTATAATTTCACTCTGGATTTTGATTTCTGTAAACATTGCATATATGGTAAACATAATCAAGTAAGATTCCCATCTGGTTCTATAAGAGCAAAGGGGATGTTAGAGTTGATACACATAGATGTGTTTGGACATGTTTATGTTCCATCACTAGGTAAATCTGTGTATTATGTTTCATTCATAGATGATTTCTCAAGGAACACATGGACTTATTTTCTTAGAAAGAAATCTGAGGTATTTGATAAATTTAAAGAGTTTAAGGCTCTGGTAGAAAATCAAACAAAGAATAAAATAAAGGTATTAAGGACAGATAATGGTGGAGAATTCTGCGAAAATGAATTCGAAGAATTTAGTAAGAAGTGTGGTATAGCAAGGTAGAAAACTACTCCATACACACCTCAACAGAATGGAGTTGCAGAAAGGATGAATATGAGATTGATGGAAAAACCAAGGAGCATGATTAGTGGTGCCGAGTTAGGATAGGAATTATGGGCAGAGGCAGTGGTACAACATGTTACCTGGTCAATCAGTCACCCTCATCAACGCTGGATGATAAAAATCCACACGAGGTATGGACTGGTAAGAAACCCTCTCTTGAAAATATCAGAGTGTTTGGTTTTGATGCTTATGTACATGTTCCAAAGGAAAATAGGAGTAAGTTGAATAATAAAGATGAAAAGTGTATCTTTATTGGTTATAAAGATGATGTGAAAGGTTACAAACTTTGGAACCCATAAAATAAAAATACTGTTAAATTACAGTCGGGATGTTGTTTTTAGAGAGGTGAAAGAGGTTCCCAAATAGAAATTCCTACCAAGGAAAGAAGAACCTGAGAAAGTAGAGTTTGAGTTGGATGATGCAAAATATGAATCAACTAAAGAAGAAGAAGAAGAAGAAGAAGAACCTCATACCCCAGTATTGAGGAGAACAATGATGGAAAGAAGACAACCAAAAAGGTATAGTCCACCTGATTTTTGTTCTAATTTTGCTTTATCTATTAGTGATGATGATCCCAGAACCATCAAGGAAGCAGTGAATTTAGAGGATAGTAAACTTCGGAAGAAGGCCATGGTTGAAGAAATGGATGTCTTGGATAAGAATGAAGCATGAGATATAGTTGAGTTGCCAGCTGGAATAATTGTTTTTGGTAGAAAATGGTTGTTTAAAAAGAATTTTAATGCAAAAGGAAAAGTGGAGAAATACAAGGCTTAGTTAGTATAAAAAGGTTATTCCTAGGTAGAGGGAATTGACTTTGGTGATATTTTTTCTCCTGTTTCCAAGTTAACTTCTATAAGATTTATTTTATCTGTTGTTGTTTCTTTTGATCTTGAAGTGGAACAGATGGATGTGAAGACAACATTCCTACATGGTGATTTTGAAGAAGAAATCTACATGAAGTATCTATAAGGCTTTGTAGTGAAGGGAAATAAAGAGTTGTTCTGTGAGCTAAAGAAGTCACTATATGGTTTGAAGAAATCACCTAAGATGTGGTACCAAACGCTTGACACATACATCCTTGGATTGGTATTTGTGAGAAGCAAGGATGATCACTATGTATATTCCAAGTAGGTTGGTAATCACTTCATTTATGTATTGTTGTATGTTGATGACATGTTGCTGGTAGGAAATAACATGGGTGTTATCAAGGAGGTGAAATCACATCTATCCTCCAAATTTTACATGAAGGATCTCGATGATGAAAACTTCATTCTGGGAATGGAGATTAAAATAGATCGTGCAAACAAGAAACTCTGGTTGAATTAGAGAAAATATGTTGAGAATATATTGTAGAGGTTTAATATGCATGGAAGTAAATCGGTCAAGGTTCCTATCCATATAGGTGTAAATTTATCTGCATATCAATGTCCCAGGACACATGAAGAAGAAGAGGACATGTGCCATGTTCCATATGCTAGTGTAGTTGGCAGTTTGATGTATGAAATGGTCTGTACTAGACCAAACATTGCACATGTGGTGGGAGTTTTGAGTAGGTATATGTCAAAACCAGGGAAGGAGCATTGGACAAAAATAAAGAGGGTCTTCAGGTATTTGTGTGGCATTATCAGTTATGTATTGTGCTACCAAGGAAGACCAGGATCAGACAGAGTGTTGGATATACATAATTTTGTTGATGCATACTGGGCTGGAGATATGGATCGCAAAAGATATACAAGTGGGTATGTGTTTAAACTATTTGGAGGAGCAATTAGTTGGATGAGAAAAAGACAGGCTGTAGTGGCACTCTCAACTACAAAACATGAATACATGGCAACCACTCATGCAAGAAAGGAAGAAGTATGGTTACATATATTGTGTTTAGGTATTGGGATGGTACAACAAGCAGTGAGATTATATTGTGGCAGTCATAATACAATCTTCTTGGAAAAGAAACCTACTTATCATTCGAAGTCAAAGCATATTAATGTTCAGTATCACTTTGTGAGAGACATGGTTGAACAAAAAAAGGTGTTGCTAGAAAATGTTGACACTTTGAAGAATGTTATAGATTCATTGACAAAGTCTATGAGCATATAGAAGTTCTCCTGGTGTAGAGGAACAATGGGCATTGCTGCCCTAGATTGTTGACTATGTAATCCTGTGAACCCCTCTATCCAAAGAAAACAACAAGTGGGAGAATGATGGGTGTGTGTAATATTATTTTCATGTGTGTGTGTGTGGGTACGTTATATTCAACAACTGCGTCTAATGATCCCAACTGCGACTGACGATCCCACAAAGCTATTTTAGCGGATTTTTCTATTTTTAGCGGTTTTCTAAATTAATCCCGGATTAAGGGATTAGGGTTTTGGTAGCTATGGAATACCTAAAATATTGTATATATTGTAATGTGAATGGTAAAATTAATACAATAAAGAGTTGAAAGGTGTGGCACCAATGAAGGTTGGTTTTCTCCCGATTAAGGGTTTCTAATGTAAATCTTTGTGTACTGTGTGTATGAGCCATTGATTAATTTCCATTTTTCTTAAGAATTGGTATGCATTGCTTTACTTCACAGGTTTAAAACTTACAAAAGTTAAAACCCAACCCTCTCTCTAGGTCACTCCAAAGGAAGAAGTCACTTGGTATTGTTTGGGGTTAAGGATAAATTCAAGGTGAATGATACTGTTAGATTGCTGAGAGGGAGGGTGAATCAGTAATAGATAAATTTAATTCTTTTTCACCATAAAATGCAAGTGTTATATCAATGTATCAATACCATCCAATATTTAAGTAAACAAACAATGAACAAATGAGAAATCACACACATACATAGTACACTAGTGTTTTATGTGGAAACCCAAAGCAGGAGAAAACCACATAATGTTTTTTCTTATGTATTTAAGAATTACATTCATTGGAAGCACCAACTTCCTTTGTTTTCCAGCTGCAACTGGAAGGAAGCTCCAACCCCCTAGTTTCTCAGGCTACAACCCGAAGGAAGCTCCAACTCCCCAATTCTCTGGCTACAACTAGAAGGAGTCTACAACCCCCTAGTTTCTCAAGCTACAACCTGAGGGAAGCTCTGACTCCCTAATTCTCTAGCTACAACCCCCTATGTTCTCCGACTACAACCAGAAGGTGTCTACAACCACCTTTCCTTTCCTCATCCAACTGCCCTAACATAGAAGTAGAATGATGGAACCACTGTCACACTATCACTGTGAGATATACTGCTATAAAACTATACCAATCAACATGTAATCAACATGTAAAAATCTATACCAATAACCTGTGCTAACATGTACCATACATCAACCTGTACCATAAAAAAATGCATCAACCATGTACCAAACATGTTCAAATAAACTGTCACAATAACCTGTCCAAAAAACTTGTAATCAACATTTACCATAAACAAGTGCATCAACCATGCACCAACCTGTACCTCAACCTGTACCATCAACGAGTGCATCAACCATGCACCAAATATCTACCAATCATGCATCAAATACACAAACTACGACTCATCAATATGTACCAACATCATCAACTATACACCTCATGTATGTGCCAACTCATCAACTACTTGTCTCAACCATGTACCCAACATGTACCTCGACCATATACCAAATACATATACCAATATAACCATCAAAAATTCTCTAGCAATACATCATTCTATCCATAACGAAATACCATAAGCCCTTACATCAAACCATGTGCCATAACCTCACTTTTATGTATCCTCAAGGATGTATCATTCACAATCCAATCATATACCAATACCACTAACAAGTGTCTCTCACAATGTATGACAAGATATGCCAATAAATCAAATTAAGTGCACTAACAATATATTTCAATAGATCTACCTCAAAACCATTCTACAACAAGCCCTAAACTTCCAAGAGGGCATCCAACAGATTTACAAGGAAAACCCTCAACTAGATTCATAAGTTAAACACTACACATATGAAAACCATACATTTTTCTTCTTCTAGAGTTCTGCAGCCGCGATTTTTTTGCCGCGGTTTTTCTGCCGCACTTTTTCTGCCATTGTTTTTTTGCCGCACTTTTCCTGCCACGATTTTCCTGCCACACTTTTTCTTCCGCAATTTTTCTACCGCACTTTTCCTATCACGATTTTCTTGCTGCACTTTTTTTGTCGCACTCTTCCTGCCATGATTTTCTTGTTGCACTTTTCCTGCTGCAATTTTCCTGCCATACTTTTTCTGTCACAGTTTTCCTGCCGCGGTTTTTCTGCTGCACTTTTCTTGCCACACTTTTCTCTATCAATAATACCTGCCCAAATAACCTTTCACAAAATAGATATTCAATGATATTCAATAGGTGATTAAATGATATACCTTTGCCTCTTATTTATACTTTCATGTAGCTTCCTCAAGGGGTTACCTTCTAACCATCTTAACCCGCTTTCCTTATTTTAGGGCTAACCCACTTCTAACCACTTGTCCACTTAATAATTTCTCCATTAACTTTATTATTTAAATAATTTATTTTGTATCCACTTTGACTTATAGTATACTCATCACTTCACTTTATTATTTACATTTTAACCATCTTAAACCACTTTCCTTATTTGAGGGCTAACCACTTCTAACCAGTACACTTAGTAATTTTTCCATTAACTTTATTATTGAAATAATTTCTTTTGTATCAACTTTGAATTATAGTACACTCATCACTTCGCTTTATTATTTAACTAATTTCTTCTTTGCAACCACTTTGACTACTTTGACCTTTTGGGGCTTCTAGATGACTCATGAGGTTTCTTCAACTTCACATGGCCATAACTCTCTAACCATGAGGAGTTATGTGTCGTTTCACATACCACCTAAAATTACATGACATGTACTATCCATCTAGAATATTCTTACCTTCAAATATATTAAAACTCATACCATTATACATCAAACAAACTTGGGTCCATTACCCAAACCTTTGTGCTACTAGAATTCACTACCAAACTTTCTTCAAGGGTTGACATCAATGATAACCAACCCAAATAATCAACAATCTCTCCCTTTTGAATTGATGGAAACACTATGATGCAATATTGAAATCATATCATTCATGCTCCCCCTATGACCATCGCTACCCCTAGAACCATGCCTCTGTGCTCTTTCTCCAAGCATTTACCTTTTCATCTGATAAATCTCTCCCCCTTTGTCACCAATGACAAAGGTATCTTTCCATATGGGGTTGTTCCCCCTGTCTGAACTCTTCTTGAAACTGATCTCCCAACCTGAATTGTCCTCTTTATGGTGCTTCCTCGTGTAAATATAAGACATATAAGATAAGCATTCAAAAGCATTCATTTTGGAGTAGAAATTACTCCGAGTCTCTGGCGAAGATACTCAAAGGCTTCCCTTGGAAGCGATTTTGTAAAGATGTCTACCACTTGTTCTTTTTTGACCACATATTCAACTCTGATGTTCTTCTCTGCAACCTATTTCCGTAGAAAGTGACACTTTATTGGAATGTGCTTCATCTTGGAGTGCATAATAGGGTTCTTTGAGATACTGATGGCACTTGTATTATAACAATAGATTGGAATGAGATCATCATATTCAACCTATATATCTGTCAAATTTTGTTTCATCCATAAAACTTGAGTACAACATCATACTGTTGCAATATACTTTGCTTCGGTTGTAGATAAAGATATTGATGATTGTTTCTTTCTTAGCCAAGATACTAAACACTCACCCAAGTATAACGTTGATCCATTGGTGCTTTGTCGGTCATCAATGCAACCTCCTCAATCTGCATCTGTGTAGGTAATAAGTGATAGATCCTTTCCTTTTGGATACCATAATCCAAACTCTTTTGTTCCTTTGAGATATCTGAAAATCATCTTCACTGCTAAGACATGTGAGTCCTTTGGTGATTCTTGAAATCATGACACCTATCCAACTTCCTTCATTACATCTAGTCTGGATGCTGTCACATATAGTAAGCTACCAATCATTGACCTGTATTACTCTGGTCTGTAGACTTTGAATCATCATCTTTTTTGAACTTGCAACTGGTTTGCAATCTTCCATTCCAAACCTCTTTAGCCTTTCTCTGAAATACTTAGTTTGAGAAATAAAAATTCCTTGGTTTCTTTGACATATCTCAAGACCCATAAAAAGGGATAGTTTTCCAAGTAATGACATTTAAAATTCATTCTACATATCCTTTGCAAATTTATGACTTAACCTATCATCATTGCTTCCAAAAATAATATCATCAACATAAAATTCAATTAATAAAATACTATCTTGAGTTACCTTGATGTATAGGTTATTATATGCACTTCCTTTTTTGAACCTTGCCCATTGTAGATATTTATCTAGTCTAGAGTACCATACTCTAGGATCTTGTTTTGGACCATATAAGGCCTTCTTCAATTTGTACACGTAATCTATGTTCTCTGACAACTAAAATCCTTTTGGTTGTTCGATATAGACTTCTTCTTCGTCTTCTTCTTCTTCTTCGTAAAGTTGTTCCATTGATTCATTTTTTTCTTCCTTTAATTATTTTCCACCTATTTCATCAATTGTTACATTGATGCTTTCCACAAATTTTTTCAACCTCATATTATAACACTTGTATGCTTTCCTTGTACTTGAGTAACCAACAAGTACTCCTTTGTCCACACGAGAGTCAAACTTTCTCATTCTACTATCTTCTCTTTTGATGTAACATTTGCTTCCAAATACTCTAAAGTGATTCACATTTGTTGGTATTCCTTTCCATATCTTATAGGGAGTTTTGTCATTTATGTTTCTAAGAAATACTCTATTTTGAATATGAACTGTTGTATGCATTGCATGTGTCCAAAAAATATGTGTCAATTTTGAATCCATTAGCATTGTTCGAGCCATTTCTTGTGTAATTATCATCCATTATGATAATGTTCCTTTGTCTCTGAACCACTCTCTGAACCAATCTATGAATCCATGCTCTCGTCCACTGTCATATATCTGTCCAAACCTACCAAATGTTCTTATGAATTCATCTCTTTACATACTATCCAAGACTCTACTCCACAACTTTCCTTAATGTTGACCCATTTATCACTGTACTATCATGAAGTATTCACTACTTCAACTGATTTTACTTCTGCTAACTGACTTCTTTGGATCTGTCTATTCAAAATCTACAAGTTGTTCAAAGGATGGTTCTTTGGTTTGTCAAAGCTATCACATAGACTCCCCTATCTAATATCATGTTACCTGGGAGTCTCTAATTCGAATGGCTCAGAACAATTCCTGGTCTGATGTGTATTCATCATCATCTTCATTGGTATATTCATCATCTCTCTAATCTTTGACTTCTTTCTTTCTGTTTGTGGATTCATCTTCACTACAATTCCTGAAAGTACATTCTCTTGAACCTGTTCCTTATCTACCTGCCCTTCTTTTCTTTCAGTTGTTTTCCAAACCTTTTTGTATCTAACATCTTTCTTTTTCTCTGTAGAATTTTCTTCATCTCATTTTATTTCCAATATTGCGATCTCTGGGACCTAGTCTTTGTTCACCTGTTCTTCATGTTTTCTTACCCATACTTTCCTACATTTGATATCAGTGCTCTCTTTCATGGAAGTATCTATCATGCTTTTACAATCACTAGCTATGTGTCCATAGTTATGACATTTGTAACATTCAATGTTACGTGGGGCCACATAGACATTTCTTGCTTGAACATTTCTTTTATAATCCCTGCAATTTGAACCTTATGTCCAAACTTAGTACAGTAAAAACAATGACCATAAAAGAAATTTGCATACCTATGAGTGATTGATATTCTTTGTGGCGTAGTCCTTATGATTTTTTTCATTGATTGATCATGATCATGATTGAAGCTTCTTTGTGGCTTGAACATGGATGGTCTTCTTGAAAATGTATCTTCAATAGTTTTCTTAGATTCTAATTGACCATGATTCCTTCCTTTGAGTACTTCTGCATAACTCTTTTTATTTTCTTCATTCTTCTTTTCTAGCAACCTAGAGTGTTTCTCCTCATTCTCTATAACTGATGTGGATGTTTTTGTCTCTTCAATGTTCTTGTTGAGCTTGACGATTTTACTTCTCAATGTGACAACTTTTTCTTCAAGCTTCTCAACCTCTTCTTCTTTCTTCATTATCTGAGACGTCGTGACTTCTTCTGTTCTTTTCACTTCTTCAAGCTGAATTTTTAATGTGATTATTTTTTCTTCAAGTCCTTTCTCTTCTTGACCAAATTCTGTCTCAAGCCGATTTAGATCGTTAGTTTTTTCCTTAAGATGATTTATCAATATCTTCTCTCTCATTTTTGCTTATTCCTTCTGTGCTTCTATGTTGGCTTCCAAATACTACTTTTGATATTCAATATTTTCGTCGATCTTTCTGGCTTCTTCTAGCTGAGTTCTTAAGTTCTCGATGACATGTTGGGCTTCTTAAAAAATGTGAACACTTTCCTTTTGTTTCATCAATTCTTTCTTGAGTGACTTTTTTTCTTCTCTTAGTTCATCTAAAGCACTAATCAATTCTTCTTCATAATTGTCTTCCTTTTCAATTAGTTTTTCTGTCTCATTTCCTTCATGGAATTCTCTTTCAAGATGTACACATTTTTCACAATTAAATCAAAACAACATACCTTTGGTGATTATGTACTCATCATATTATGAATTTGATTGACATGGTGAACATGATTCTTCTTGATCTGTATCTGCATCTTCTTTGACATTTTTTGAATATGCAATGGGTGAAGAATATATGTCATGTAACTTATCCCAAAGTTCTTTGGCTGATGAAAATTTACCAACCTTTTCTTTTATCAGATTAAGTAATCCTTCCCAGATGAAATACATTGCTATTTTGTTATTCTTCTTCAATTCCTTCTTGGCTGCAGTCTTTGCCCTTTTTGAAATATCATATCCTGTAACAACTGATATCCAAATATAATGTCCATGTGCCTGTAAAAATACTTTCTTCCTTATGCTCCACATTTCATACTTTAAACCATTTTGACCATTAAACATTGGTACTCCATTCTCATAATAATCTGTGATCTCCTTCCAGTGGTTAAACTGTTTCCTGAAGGAACCTGCTCTGATACCAATTGTTGGATTATTGAGAGGGGGGGTGAATCAGTAATAGAGAAATTTAATATGTTTTCACCATAAAATGCAAGTGTTATATCAATTTAGAATTATCATCCAATAGTTGCAGAGTAAATAAACAATGAACAAATGAGCAATCACACACATACACAGTACACCAGTGTTTTACGTGGAAACCCAAAGAGGGAGAAAACCACATAATTCTTTTTCTTATATATCTTTAAGAATTGCATTCATTGGAAGCACCAACTTCTTTTTTTTTCCAGCTGCAACTGGAAGGAGACTCCAACCCCCTAGCTTCTTAAGCTACAACATGAAGAAATCTCCAACTCCCCAATTCTCTAGCTACAACCCCCTAGTTTCTCTGGCTACAACTTGAGGGAAGCTCCAACTCTCCAATTCTATGAATACAACCAGAAGGAGGCTACAACCCCCTGTGTTCTCTAGCTACAACCGAAAGGTGGCTAAAACCACCCATCCTTGCCCCATCCAACCACCCTGGCGTAGAAGTAGAATGATGGAACCACTGTCACACTATCATTATGAGATATACTATTGTAAACCTGTACCAATCAACCTGTAACAACCTATACCAATAACCTGTGCCAACATGTACCCTACATCAACCTGTACCATAAACAAATGCATCAACCATCCACCAAACCTGTACAAATAACCTCCCACAATAACCTGTCCAAACAACTTGTAATCAACCTGTACCATAAACAAGTGCATCAACCATGCACCAACCTGTACCATCAACGAGTGCATCAACCATGCACCAAATATGTATCAATCATACATCAAATACACATAAAATATGACTCATCACAATGTACCAACATCATCAACTATACACCTCATGTATGTGCCAACTCATCAACTACTTGTCTCAACCATGTACCCAACATGTACCTCAACCATATACCAAATACATATACCAATATAACCATCAAAAGATCTCTAGCAATACATCATGCTATCCATAACCAAATACCATAAACCCTTACATCAAACCATGTTCCATAACCTCACTTTTATGTAGCCTCAAGGATGTATCATTCATAAGCCAATCATATACCAATACCACTAACAAGTGTCTCTCACAATGCACCACAAGATATGCCAATAAATCAAACTAAGTGCACT
>SNQJ01S0028624.1:23221-33819 GCA_010110895.2 Picea sitchensis | reverse complement strand
CCCATACAAATGCTCAAAGATGTTATGGAACTCGACAAGTTAGGTTTGATAAGGTCTCAGGGTGTCCTATTGGTCTAACCTCTCTTAGGTTTGGGTTGTTTCCCAGGTGGGATCCAATCAAAGTCATGTAAGTGTATGAGGTGGAATAGGGTAAGTATTTAGGCATGGGGTGCATGTAATAACAGGGTAATGTAAAGTCTTACATGTGGGTGCCTTTGTAGAGGGAAACTTGCACCTTGTCATAAATGAAATTGTTTCCTAGCCCATTCATTGCCTTTTATTCTTATNTGGAAGAGTTTCGTTGCAGAGGGATCGATATTTGGTTGCCTATAGCAAGTATCCCATTGAAGGGGGCGATATTTGGTGGCCTATAGCAAGTATCCCATTGAAGGGGGCGATAATAAGTCCTAATCTTCAGATTGAACAGATTTTGGAGATCATCGCTCCCAAAGCCTATTGTGAGAGGGGCGATAACCTGTGATCATCGCTTCTAACGATTTACAAGGAGCGATATTTTTGGCAAGTCCACCATCATGCAAATTCGTTGTATGCTTATGCACAATTTCATGGAGCACGAGGTATGAAAGTGTGCTTATGTTTTATTATGCATATTAAAGGATCGTGGTATAAGAGGGAACAATTTTATTAAAGATCACATTTAAATATAAATGGGTGGAGTTATAAAGGAGAAACCATTATAAATAAATGAGGTGGATGTTTTTAAAAGGTTTTAATATATATATTTTAAATATTATTTGTATTAAACCTTTTTTAATTCAACCTTGAAATATATAAGAATATTCCTCCATATTAAAAAGATTGGTTTATTATAAGCTGTGGTTTTTTGGGCCGTTTGTGCTAATCGAGATAGTACAAAGTTCAAAGTTTGAGGTGGATAAATTCAATGACAAAAATAACTTTGAGTTATAGAAGCTCAAGATGTGGGATCTTCTCATACAACAAGGATTGCAAAATACATTGACGTGAAAGACAAAGAAACCGACAAGCATGACAGATGGGGACTAAGAGGATATAGATGGAAGATCTCTCAGTACCATTTGTTTGTGTTTCACAAATAAAGTTTTGTTTAACATCGATAGAGAGGAGACAACAACAAGAGCGGTGATGGTTGAGTCACTGTGAAAGAAAAAAAAGTATTTACCTTGGTGTTGTAAAACAATTATTGATTACATGTAAATGGGCATACGTTTGTAAGACCTGGATTGGCATGTGTACCCCTAGTTTATTGGGTCACCTATGAAAATTCTAGACATAGATTTAGGTAGATTGAATATGTGGGGGGCATGTATGTTGGGTTAACCTTGACTCAGTGAAAGAGTTAAGGAGTTAAATATGTTTTTTAGGTCAAAGCATGTGTTTTTATTTTTTGGGTCCATGTTGTTTTGTAGCCCGTGGTATTGTGTCTTTGAATTGCTTGTAATGAAGCCTATAAAAGGTTTGGTGAACTCTATTGTAAATGGGTTTGAAGGTAAGTGGTTGAATACTTACTTGGCCGACTTGACTAGAATGGGTCAAGGGAATGTTCATGTTAAGGTGGAGCACTGGGACTCCATTGTAAAGTTCCTTTAGGTGAGCAGAAAAGGTTCACTTGGGTTGGCTTGGAAGAATTTGGTCAAGGTTTTTTGAATGCAATATTCGAGGTGGAGCAATGTGTCCAGGTTATAAAGGTGGGTATATAGAAGGGCTGATGTGTTTAGAGATTTGTAGTGAAATGAACATTGGTAGGTCAATCAAGTGTTTGAGAATATATGATGAAGGCAGACTCATATCCATGGAACTTGGAAAATATTGCAAGGACGCTGGAATCAAAGGGGCATGTTCAATAATGGCAAGTTGCAACAATAGTTGTGGGCATAAGCGGTTGTGCTATCTGGTAACTCGGTCACCAACGGTTGCAAAATAATAGAAGATTATGGAAGAGGTATGAACAGGTCATCTAATGATTACTCAAATGTGAAATTATTTGGTTCTGATGCTTTTGTTTTTTTATCAACATTCTAAGTAAGACCCAGGTCAAACAGGTAGACATTTGATATGGTGATGATGTTAAGGGATGCAAATTGTGGGATCCTATTCCGACAAAATCATCATGGACATAGATGCAATGTTTGATGAATCTCCTTTTATAAAATCAAACATAGTAAAAGATGAAAGGTTCAAAGCATGATTGGTAGCATAAGGGTATTTGGAAGGTGTTGATTTCCATGAAAGTTTCTCACCAATTGTTAAAATCTTGTTTCTATTCATGTTGTGTTAGCCTTAGTTGTGTTACTTGATCTTGAGTTAGTACAAATAGATGCTAAAACTATTTTACATGGAGTTTTTGGATAATAAGATGTATATGGAACAACCATAAATGTTAGTTCAGAATCACAACAGAAGATTTGCTTGCAAACTCAAGAATCATTGTATGGTCTAAGGTAACCAAGAAATGGTACAAGATGTTTGATTCCTTCATGGTGAGACAAAGTTTACAAGAAGTGAGTATAACCATTTTGTTTATGGTATATTTATTATCTTGGTGTTAAATGTTATGCTTGTTGCAAACACAAGTATGTTTGAGATCAACAGGTTGGCTCAATTGGTTAGGACGTTTGATATGAAGGATCTGGGAGCAAGGAAACAAATGTTGGGCATGGAAATACAAAGAGACATGAAATATGGTAAGCTTGGTTATCACAACAAAAGTATGTGGTGAAGATACTCAGGAAATTTGGTATGAATAATGTAAAACCGGTAAAATCCCTTTGGCTTTCCATTGTAATTTTTCTTCAGGTTTATGTCCTAACTGATGAAGAAGAAAATGATTATCTGTCTCGTGTATCGTATGTTAGTAGGAAGTTTGATGTATGCAATGAAATGGTTAGTATTTCACATGCAGTTGGTGTTGTCAGTAGACTGTCATGGAAAAACCAGGTGAAGAGCATTGAAATGGGTGCTAATGATTGTGATTGGAATGTTCAAGTATTTCACATGCAGTTGGTGTTGTCAGTGGACACATGACAAAACTAGGTGAAGAACATGGAAATGGGTACTTCAGTGTATTAGAAGCACATAAGCACATGTATCACCTACAATGGTTGCAATGATTTAGTCCGTGGTTATGATTAAGGAGATTTGGACAAGAGGAGACCTACCTCAGGTTATGTCTTGCAAGAATGCAAGGATCTATTGGATAAGTTTGGACATTTATAGGATGAGGTGTTCTGTGGTGGCCAAAGCATTGTGCATTTGACTAACAGTCCAACTTATCAAAATGGGGCAATGCATTGTTTTATAAGATAGGTTACCGATGGAGGCATAGTGGTCCCTACTGGAGCAAATCGTGCAGACACGTTCACGTAATAGTATTGTTCGAGAAGTTGTGGAGTTGTGTTGGTGTTTGGTTTCTCTTGGCTTGCAGGAAAGGTGATGAATAAGTTTGGGCATGATATATCAAGTAAATTGTTGTCAAGGTGGAGATTGTTGAAATGTGCCAACTAATTTCCCATGATTTTTTGGGATATGTGAGGATTTCTTGAGTCCTAGTATTATGTCGCTAACTGAACAACTAAAAATAAAATATGGATACATGCACAATAAAGTGATCAGTTTGTCTAACTGTTTGATAGATGCTATATATCTATGCATTCCCGTAGAGGCAAATGCACAATGTGAGATGAGTGTGAGGTTTGAAATCCTGTGTTTGGTTTTTGTAGTTCTCCCTTGATCAATAAGAATACCGATTATCATTGCCCCATGGATGTTTCCCTTTAAAGGGTTTTACCACGTAAATCGTTGTGTTCATAGTGTGATTGATTGTTGTTGGTTTTATTTATTTTTCATTGAATCTTGTTCAATTTATGCTTCCACTGCCCAACATACATAGCGTGTCTCATTACCGACAATGACATCAACCAATTGAGTTAATCCTCGGGGTGCGTCTAATTACTGACAACGTCCTGGCAACAATGACATCAAGGATTTGAGTTAATCCTTGAGGCTATAAATGTTTGGAAACATCTCTTCCCACCCTCAGGCACTTAAATGAGAGTGTGATTGTTGGTTCCTTGTGAGGGCCAATCGCCCCACAAGGGAAACACATGTTACAAGCGGGATTTGAACCTGGGTGGGGAGGATAACTTCTTCTCATCTTAACCATGCAAGTGAGACCTATTGGATGTTTTTTTCAACATCTCATCCCACCCTCAAGCACTTAAGATTGAGAATGAGATTGTTGGTACCTTGCTAGCCCCCATCACCCACAAGGGACAAACATTTTACAATCGAGATTTGACCTTGGATGGGGAGAATAAAAACTTTTTCTCTTAACCACCTATGCTACATTGAATTGACCCTAAGAAGAGAGGATAACAACTTCTTGACCACCCACGGTAAACCAACTTGACCATATATATATATAGATCGTTAAAATCCCTAAAACTATTAGGTCCAATCCAATTCATTTCAAATAAGAACTCTTTTTCCTTTCTAAGGGATCTACAACCATAGAAGAAACCTTGCCCTCCGACTTCCACTTCGAGCCATGAGTCCCTAGCTACATCTTTTTGTGCTAAACGTGCAGCCTGGGGAAGCTCAGATTGTATTGGAATCCATCACCAACACTACCGCTCTCACGTGAAAATATTCAATAGGCTAAAATAGTTACAAAGAAATAATTACACGCTGAATATGGAAACAATACTGGGCACATATACTCACTGGTCCGTGAGAGTATTCTGCTAACTGGGCCCTTGATATTCCACCTGAATAATTTAGTTGTTCCTTCAGCGTAATGGTCCGTGTATAGTTCGGAAGGACCCTAGCATTGTAGTCGGAGGGCCCCACCTCGTCGTTTTAAAAATGAAACCGGGATAATAGGCAAGTTCCATTAGCTCACAAGCCACCAGAATTGTGTCCTGAAGACACCACTGTGTTGTGTGATTCATAGCCGCTTGGTGTTAGCCTTATTGGTCATCATTGTCCAAGCGACCTCGTGTATCCATTCAATTCGTGGCGCTTCATGTCTACACATATGTTGAGGAAATAAAAAATAAGTCAACAATGCTATAAAGAGGTTTTAATAATAATGCTATAAAGAGGTTTTAATAATAATGATGAAAAAATGATTATTTTTATATAATGATTTGTTTTTGTCTATGTTGCACAAACTTGAAGTTGGAAGGGATAATAATATATATTAAAAAATATAAAAAATATTTTAAATTACAATGTATTGAAATAATGATACATTTAAATTTTATTTTAATAATATTGAAGGTCAATAGTGGACAACATTAATTTAGCATAAACTTGTTCTTGCAAAAACTACAATATCTAAATTAATTTAATTTGTATTAATTTAATTTGTACTAATAATTATATGAATATATTTCACACAATATTGAAACTTTAATATATAAAGATTTGATTAGAAAATGATAAACAAAATTGAAAATACATATATAAAAGTGTAACCTCTTCTTAAAATTAAACTTTACATATACAAATTTAAAACTTCAAACTTCAAACATCTTTGTAAATTTGAAGCATTATTCTTATTCTTATTGGAAAAAGCTAAATAGTACTACTCTTGTAATGAGAAAATACAATTAAAGTCAAGGAAAACTTACATGCATTAAAAGTTTTTCATATCCACAACTATAAAATGAGTAGTATTCAGTTTTTTTACTTAAATAATCTTTAAAATAATATTTAGTGTAGTTTAGTCTTTGTTTTATAGTGATATTTTAAGTAAATATAATCAAAATATTAGTAATAAAATATGTATTTGTAAAATGGAATAAAATAATTTACATTTTAATTTAAACTTCTCTATTTCAAAACTAGTTCCCAAGCTCCCATTTCCTTGATGTTAAAGCTCCCAAAAAAACTCTCAAGTTCCCAAAATAGTTCCCAACCAATTGGGAACAACGTTCCCAACCTAACCGAAAGTCTAAAACTAGTTTCATAAATGTTTAACTCCAAATATATTCATGATGATGAATTGGTCTATCCAATTTTAAGAAATGTAAGAGATTATTTAGATTTTTTTAGTATCTTATTTTTGTTCTAAAAAAACATTCACATTAGTATTTCAAGATCATCATAGTTATGATCACTTAAGAGATTAGGAAGGTGAGTATTGTGACAAAGATTTTGAAATTGTTATCTAATTTGAGTATTCTTGAGTTTTGAGAATTGTCCATAATTACCCTGATTTTCACAAATAATAATAATAATAATTACTTTCAGCTTAAATTACTTTAAATTTATTTATAGTTTCTAAAATTTAACATCCTTTTTAAACAATCTTATTACAACTTTATAGAATAATTCGATGCTGAACGAAGAAATTTCAAAAAGTCAATGGAAGATTCTGATATGAGTCATGGAGGAGAGGCATCGAGGCTATAACACTGTAAAAACTTTCGCTGACAGAAACAATTAAGCTGTTATAAATGTCAGTGGAATAAGGTTTTATTCAATGCCTGACCTGACTATTTATTCTTAATCAATAGAATGATTCGATGCTGAACGAAGAAACTTCAGTTGAAACATTCTTTCTTATCCATTCCTGCACTGATATCCTTGTCCTTCACACATAGCTAGGTTCCCTGGAAGCTTATTCCTATTATTTTTTGTTCCATAACAACCACAAGAACTATGGTGTTAAGCGTGCAAATTCTTCAATCGACCTATTCATTGACCTTAACATATTTTGCTGTTAAATGGTGCTCTCCATACTACTCCACTTGACCCGCGATTATTGCTGCATCCTCTTTTTTAGTTGACTTGGGCGAACATTTTGAACATGGATTTGGGTTTTGATTTTCAATACGTCAGTGAATCAACAAAAACCATAGCTAAAAAATTGAATACAACCCAACTTTGCTTCACAGAGAAAAACATCGTTAGAAAAAATAATATATTATGGATTATACTGTTTGCCATAATTTAAACTCTTGCTGCAGTGCACTTGAAAAACTCAGCTCAATTGTCAGTTCTTAAAAAGAAATCATAATTATAAAACTCATAAACAAGATTTTTTAACATATAATCTATAAACTATTCAGTAAACGCTGAAACACATTCCAAATCAGAGACTTCAAAGATGTGGCAGATTTGGACTGCCCAAAATATTTCTTGAGAGCTCGGTATGTTACCCAATAACTGGTACCTTGGGTAGATCATTGCTATTGGCTACCTTAATTCCTCACACACATACATATATAATTAATTCTGGAAAATATAGTTTCCCCAACCAAAAATTGAAAATTCCGTGATCTCTAACATGAATGATCATCATATTAAAGATAGTTATACAAAGCTTGCCAATGAGGGCATCTACAAAGTCTCCTCGTAGAGCTAATGACTTACACACAGCAAGTTTATAAAGAATTCCAATTTTTACAAGTTTAGATATATACACCCTCCATTCCAAAGATGTTCATGCACAACAAACAGAGAAGAAGATCATATAACACTTGTCTTTTTTTTTTTTTAAAGCATCACATAGGCTTGACATGACTGTGCAACACCTGTAGTGTTATTGCTACCATAAACATCTTAGTAAACCCTGTATATATTTTATATAATTCGTTAATGCATTATATATTTGAGGGTGTTTTATGCCAAGTCACTAATTCTATGCATGTTTACTCGTCAAAATATACATGTGTATATTAAATACACAATTCAAAATCTCAATATGCTTTATGGTGTGTTTTTTTTAGGTTCCTCCATCTTACTTTTGGAATTGGCATTAATATTATATTTGCGTTTTCTCTTTTTCTTGTGTATGCATTTATTTATAACATTGGTGTGAAAATATTTGAAGTAGGTTTTAGTAAAAGTAATATTTAAGGGTGAGTTTAAGTTAATGATAATCTCTTGAGATGTGTTAGTGATAATGTAAATATGGAAAAACAATACTTTGACTTGAAAAGATGACTCAAAGTATTTTCACAATTAATTTGAATATGATGTAAGAAGATGAAATTAAGAAATCAAATTAACTTCTAAAACATATAATTTTAATTATGAAAAGTTGTATCACTATGCAAAATTCTTTGAACATCTAACTAATAGAATATTTTAAAATAATTTCTCATGTTAATTTAAAAAATAAAATAAAATAAGAAAGTGAGCAAAACCATCAGATGGCAAGCTTTAACCCAAGGTTTCACCAACTTAATACAATCAAACCATTTTTTTTTAAATATTTTGGATCTTGGTTTATATATATATATATATGTGTATTTTAAAATGATGAAATATGTCTGAAAAATAAATAAAAAAATAGTGAACAATTTTATTATTTTTTTTTCAAATATTTGGAATTTGTATATAGCTAAGGATTTTTGTAGCTTATTTAAAAATAACTTGAAAATAAAGATATTGAAAGGAATTTAGAAACTCTCCCTTAAAAAAAAAAATTGAATTTCAAATCAATGCATGCAATATTTTTTAACATAAAAAATATTTTAGTAATTTTTCCATAACTTTTTAGGTGGACATTCATTTTTGGCATTATTTAGCTAGTTTATGTTATGATTTTTCTTATTTTCAAAAGAATTTAGAAATGAATATATTTGGTCCATGATGATATCTCAAACCACCACATAGTCGCTCTAATGGAGATATTTGGCCTCCAATGGCAATATGGGTGTTCTTAGGAGGTTTTTCACATGAGGAATAGGTCTCAAGGGCTTGACCATTGCAAGGGGAGAACAAAAATGGCAATAAGGTGTCTAAGGCTCATGGGCTATGAGTAAGGCTTCAAACCATCATACAATCCCTTCAAGGGGGATATTTGACCCCTAAGTAGAATATGATTGATATTGTAATGTATTATATAGTAAGGATGGGTATCAAGGCCTTGCCAATATGCAGGGGAAGAAAATAAGGCCATAGATGAACCTTCTAGGGACCAGGGGCCATGAATAAGTCTACAAACCACAAAACATGCCATGTATAAGATGTCATTGTCTTTAAAGTGGGATATGGGAACCGATATGAGTTTTGTGCATTAGGGATGAGTATTAGACCATGGTTGTGGAGAAATGGAGGGAATAGGCTCTAAATTAATATTCTTGAGCTAATAGACAATGATCAAGGACTCAAACCACAAATTTGACTCTTTAAAATGGATCTTTGGCATATAAGTAGGATATGTATGTGATCAAGCTTTTTTTTCACATCAAGCATGGGTCTCAAGGCTTTGACCATAGTCAAGAAAGAAAAACAAGGACCTTATCCCATATTATGAGTTCGTGTGCACTACAAAGGGTCTTTAGGCATTGGCAATCGTCAAGGGAGGGAAATAAGACCCTTGAGTCCTAGATGAAGACTTTAGGGATCAAGGCCATAAACAATGCCAAAAACCACATAAGATGTCCTCTATCAGGGATCATTTTCCTTCGAGTGAGATATGGGTACCATTATGACATTTTTGCAACATGGATGGGTTTCGAGTCCTTAACTATGGTTGAGCGAGAAGTATAGAGAATTATACCCTAGATGAATATTTTTGGGCTAATGGGCCATGATCAATGCCTTAAATTACAACACGAGCCATATAAAAGGGATTTTTTGCATACAAGTGGGATAGGGGAACCATTATGAGTTTGCGTGCAATAGGGATGGTTTTTAGAGCCTTGACCATGATCAGGGGAGGAAAATAAGGTCATTAATACCTAAATGAATCTTATGGGTTTTAGGGGACATGAAAAATTCTTCAAACCACCAAAAATACCATCTACTAGGTAGACTGGTTGTCCTTGGACCATGGTTGGGGACTTGATATCAATCCCTAGCATGGAAAAACTTGTAATGTTCTCCATATTATAACTGTGGGCTAAATATTTCATATATAGGGCTTGTGTGGTGCTTTTAGACCCTATGCATGGTGCATGAACCATAGAAGAATATTTTAGTCCTTGTTGTAAGGGATAGTTGACTAGACCCGACAATCGACTAAGAATTAGTCAGTTGATTGTTGAATTTGGAATTACAAGTCGGTCGAAGTATTTGTTAAGCCGATCAACCCAGGAAGTTAAGTAGTTACAATTGCATGGCAATTGAACATGTATGTATAAATAGATGGTCATCTATCAAGAGAAGTATATTTTTTGTGTTTTATTGACACATATAATAAAGTATTGTTTCTTGGGCTCTCACTATTTTGTGTATGTATTTACATATATGTATGTAACCTCTATGATTTGCTTGCTTATGTGATGGAATATTGGTAACATTCTCTAGTTTCCCCTAGATTACAACATTGGTTCTATTGCCAGTAGTTCTGAACTTGGTGCAGACCCACTCGACCCTCAGGTCGAGGATCTTCTTACAGGATCGTTCTTCGCTTCCCTTTGAGCTGGATCGGCTCTTTCAATTCCCTGCTTGAATATTCTTTATTTTGATCCACGGGTCCTTTCAGAAGCTTCCTTGGTGCGAACGACACTAGGTACAAGCTCCCCCTTCTCCACGTGACCACCAGCTAGGCTTCCCACTAGCGCTTCTCGCCTCTCGCCACTTCGCAAGTCAAAAGGTTGGACTTTCGTCCCCTTATCTTACGAACCCCTGAGACATGA